>JARBWK010000010.1:106011268-106238863 GCA_030556195.1 Anolis apletophallus | reverse complement strand
AAAGGTAAAGGTTTTCCCTTGACATAAAGACTAGTCGTGTCTGATTCGGGGGGGGGGGGGGTTAACCCCACTTCTAAGTCTAAGAGCTGGTGTTGTCCATAGACACCTCCTAGGTCATGTGACTAGCATGACTGCATGGAGCGCTGTTACCTTCCTGACAAAGCAGTACCTATTTATCTACTCACATTTGCATGTTTTTGAACTGCTAGGTTGGCAGAGGCTGGGCTTAACAGTGGGAGCTCACCCCATTCCCTGGATTCAAACAGCTGACCTTTCAGTCAGCAAGTTCAGCAGCTCAGCCGTTTAACTGGCTGTGCCACTAGGTTGTAACCGTTGTAACTGCATAGTTTTTCTTACTGTTATTAGGATTTAATTATTTTGCTGGCATCACATGCCTTTATTCTTTGTGTCTTCTCTTTTTATTCATTTCCAGTCATTTAGGTGAGAAAGATGATTCTGGTGAGCACCACTGAATTAACACAAATCCTGTCACTACCTAATTTTTCACTTGGGATCAGGTGTCAACATCTTCCAATTTTTTTTATTTCTTATGCTTTTTCTGTTTCTTTCCCCCACACAAGTCACATACAACATTAATTAATATGTCTGTTATTTAGGAATAACAGCCCACCTATGTTTAGGATTTCTAAAACAGGTCTGTCTGGATTTTTTTTATCTTGGTGTAAATTCCTTTCTCTTGTCATTTCAAACTTTGGGAATGTGAAAGAGAGCATAACTCACTGCTCAAAAAACCATTGGAACTCCAAATGCCTTGGATTATATATATCCAAGGCATTTATATATATATCCACACTGTATATATACTGTATATATACTGTATATATACTATATATATTCCGCATTTCCTTGCATGGGGCTGATGGGAACTGTAAGTCATTACAAAATGTTAAAGACAGACGCCACTTAAAAGCCAGTCTCAAGTAGGTGTGAAAAAGTTTATTGTTCACAAATCACCATGCTTAGAATGCACTGAAGAAACTAAGGATACTTGCAAGTCAGTGTATATTAACCCAAAAAAGGCAGCCTAACTCGGCATAAAACAAACAGTCTTGGTAAGAATCAACAAACAGGAAAAACACAAATGGAACAACATCAAATGCAAAGTCAAGTGGAGTCCTGGGTTGTCACGGGTGAGCCGCCCTAAGGGTTGAGCATCAGGCATAGTCAAGGAAACCGGGTCAAACAGAAGGAGGAGACAAGCCACGGTCCAGAGCAGCAGCTGATGCATGGGAATGATTACACAACGTAATCCTTGCAAACACTGACCATTCCGCTCCATATTATACCCCATTCTTGCAGGCAGTTACAAACCCTGCCAGACATGGTACGGGCAGCAGCAGCAACTAAACACAAAAAGTACAAGCATGAAATCCCCCAAACTCTTCCCACAAAAGCCCAGCTGGAACAGCAGCATTCCAGCCCTGAAGAACAAAGTGGATTTCCCAACTCACGTTACTCTGTACAGGAATCAAGATACAGGATACAAGACACAGCACTTCAGAGTTGCAAGTCCCAAATGCAACACCTTGCTAGCCGCAAAGTGAAGCGTCCCAAAGCCCACATTTTATTAGTCTTCCATCTCAGACCCACCCGAGCTTGACAATGCCCCATCATTAGCAGGCTCAGCTACTGTTGCCTCAACAGCTGCAGAGCCTCTCCATGTTTTCCATCTCCTGCCAAGACTTAGGTCTCCCCAGCAGTCATCAGGATAGTCTGAGGGCCATTCATTATCGTCAGAGAACCCCAAAAAGGTGTCACTGCTTGTGGGCTCCTCGCACACAGCCTGAACCTCCTGCACCCTGGCCCAGTCCAGCTCTGACTCTTCATCCGAAGTATTCCCTTCACTCTGACTCCCATCCTCTCCAGGGAAGCCCTCAAAAGATTCATCATCAGTAGGCTCTGTAAGTATTTGCCTTAATCTTTTGCACTGAGAGATCTTCTCTGCACTTTGCTCACGAGTAAGCCTTTTGCTTCCCCTCTGAGGCATAGAATGGCTATCATCAGCCCCACCCAGTTCCATACTACTGCTAGATGCTGAAGAATCAGCCCCACCCAACTCTCTACTTCCAGGAGTAGCAATAGCCTCAGGCTCAACTACAACACAAAATGTTTGTAATTGGCAGGAACAGTTTCTGCTGCAAAGTTCACTTCACCTAGCTTTTCCTTTTCTAGAGAGTTTTCAGTCATGCAGAGAATCCAGTCTCTGAAAACATAAATAACACTATGTAATTCAAAATCTTAGTCCAGGAGCCATTCCAGTCGTGATTGTCCATATTCCATCTTCACTTATTGCACTGCATTACTGTCCAAAGACTTGGTCCCACGTCCATGTTTTTAATTTCTTTATGAAGGTCAGGAGGGAAGGAGCTGATCTAATTTTGCTGGGAAGGGAGTTCCATAGCTGAGGGGCCACCACTGAGAGGGCTCTGTCCCTTGTCCTCACCAACGGTACCTGCGTAGATAGGACCAAGAGCAGGGCCTTCTCGGAGTGTTTGCGACAAAGTTTCTGGAGAATAACAACTACTTTCAAATTAAGTACCACACAATGAAACAGGATTAATATTTTCAAACCAGGAACAGAAAATATTTCAGATTTTTGTTATATAGCAGTGCCGTCCAACTTCTACGGGCCGAAGGGCCAGAATTCCGGTGGCTGAGCACCTGGCGGGCCGAAGCGGGGGGCGGGGCCGATCGCGGGTGGTGAGGCCGATCACTGGGGTGGGGCCGATCGCGGGGGCGGGGCCAATCATGGGGGGGCGATTTCTCTGCTTCTGCTGCCCAGAGTGACGCTGTAGGAGGGAGGGTGGAGCAAAGAGGGCTCCCTTTGCGCCTCCCTCCTTCTCTAGTGTCAAATCGGGCAAGAGGAATGGCGATTTTCGCCATCCCTCTTGCCCGCATTGACGCGGTCGAGAAGGAAGGGAGGAGCAAACAGGGGCTCCCCTTTGCACCTCCCTCCCTTCTACAGCGTCACTCCGGGCGGCAGAAGCGGCGAAATCGCCCCCGCCCATGATCGGTTTTCCGATTTCGCCGTTTCTATTGCCTGGAGTGACGCTGTAAAAGGGAGGGCGGAGCAAAGGGGAGCTCCCCTTTGCTCCGCCCTCCCTCCTACAGCATCACTCTGGGGGGGGGCGCATGTGCACTCTGCGCGCATGCACACTTTTTTGGAATTTTTTTGGAATTTTTTTTAATTGCTGGAGAGTTGGGGGGCCGGGTCCAAGGGGCTGGTGGGCCGTGTACAGCCCGCGGGCCGCCTGTTGGACAGGCCTGCTATATAGTGTAACCCAGGGAATTGCAAGTTCATGTTCACAGTACTTATTCTTTGCTGTTTTCTTTCATTCCAAGTCTACTAAGAAATACAATGAGAAATACAATAAAAGCTATCCATAACAATTGGCACTACAGTATTTTCAGCATATTCTTATGAATCTGTGTCACTGTGGGGAGGGGGTATTCTTCTAGGTCGTACTCAAAGTGAAATCACCTTCAGAATAGTAGAAAAGTTTCATTGAGTCACTGAAGATCTCTCCATCATAATCCAGCCTTGCTAGGTCTTTTCAGAGGTTCTGGCAGCCGGCGAGGCAGATGGAACCACTGGCCAGTTCCAGCAACTGGTTTGTGTCTGCAGACACTGAAGCAATATCTAGCAAAAACATGTAATCTCTTTTAGCATGATAAATCATCCAGAAGTTGGAGAAGAGGCAAAGTGGATCCAGGTTGCATCTTTCCTAAAGGCCTTGTATAGGCGGGATCAAGGCATTTTGTGGCCTTGCATATAACAATGACCTATTATACAAAACTGCTGTGTCACTCTTGCATATATATGTAGACACAAATCCTCATCATCCATTTACTGCAGACTTTTTAAACAGTTACATTTATGCAGTTTTCCTCAATATACAAATTATTGGATGCTGCTTCTCCCAAATGTAGTCAATTCTGGACAGACTAGAAAAACTGGGTGTTTTGGGAGGCCTGTGAATGTCAGAATAACCTGGCTAGCATGTCTGGATAATTATATGTATATATATGCTGTTTGTATATAGCTTTCCCTAACACATTCTTGAGCTGAGAACAGTATTGCAACATTTTAAAAAGTGAGAAATCCAAAGGATACTGTTTTTTCTGATCTGCAATTTAGGTCCCTTCCGCAAAGCCATATAACCCAGAATATCAAGGTAGAAAATCCTACAATATCTGCTTTGAACTGGGATATCTGAGGACCCATCCAGACAGTACCTTTATTGCGGTAACTTCCGCAATAAAGAAGGGGCTGTCCAGAACGTTGTCTGGGCAGTTCCAAATTAATTCGCTACAAACTAGGAAAACCCTGGTTTGTAGAGAATTAATTAGATAGTGGATTTATTCTGTGCCTTCAGACACTATTTCCAGTGTCTGAACTGCAGTCCAGACACCATTCCCACAGTTTTACAGGCTAAATTAGTCTGGAAAGCTGTGGGAATACTCCCCCAAAGCCCCCAACCCCCTTTGAAAAGTAAAGAAATTTTACCCGGCCTCCAGTACACTCTCGGAACGGTTCTCATAGCATGTAAAAATGATGCGCCAGGAGAGGGGGGAGGAAGGAAAATCTCTCCCCCTCCCCAGTCTCCTGGTGCGTCATTTTTATGTGCTAGGAGAGCTGCTCTGAGAGTGTACTGGAGGCTGGGTAAGTTTATTTTACTTTTCAAAGGGGTATGGGGGCTTCAGAAGAGGTGTTGGGCTTGTGGCTTCTTTGGCTGCTAAGATGGTGGGATCTGCACTGCAAGCAGATCCGAGGAATGGGAATTTACAAGAGATGACTTTCCCTGGGGATCTGATGTGTAAACAGATACAAGGGGTGGGAATTTACAGGAGTTGACTTTCCCTGGGATTTAGCCTGTTTGAAGCAGAGACAGATAACACCTGGGATGATAACAGCTAGCAGAGAAGGAATTTTAATTGGCAAACTCCAAGGTCTTAGCTTTCGGCCGGTGGAGGGAAATACCAATTAGGGAATATCGAAAGTGGTTTGGATTTGGCTATTTTAGTTCAGCTTGCTTTGAGAAGCCTCAGATTCTGGCAACGTCGGTTTTGGAAGGACCTTTGCATTGGGTTTGCATTCATGTTCATGGATTTAAGATTCTGCTTTGCTTTTGGAAATTCTAGTTTAATTTTGTAAGACTTTGATGCTCCTGGACTCTACTGGATTTTTATGACTTGCTGTCGCCCTCTAGGCCCTTGGAAACCTCCCTTGATAAACCACAGAGTTCAGCTGAGGTACAAAAGGTTTATTTAGAATAACTGGGATAGGAAAGAGGCTAGAAGTCAATCTAAGATGCCTTAAATAGCACCAGTAAAATAGCAGCAATGTTCCAGGAAGGTAGCAATGGATTATAGTCCCGTAGCAAACAGGTTTTCAAGCAGGATTCAAAAGGCAAAGTCTCTTCGACAGCAAAGAGTCAAACTCCTCGCATCAGGAACCAAGCAAACGAGGCAAAAGCTGGTGCCCAAGCGGGCTAGATCCAAGCAGGGCAGCCAGCGAGCTGGACACGCAAAGTTCTTAGCAGGAAGGCCGCAAGGCCTGTTCAGGAATCCATGATCTTGGGATGCAAAAGTTGGCTCGAGATGGAGAGAGCCCTTTCAAGACCAAACGGTTATAGTGCTCTAACCCTTTGATCTTTACAATGTGGTTGCGTCGAGTGTCATGGTTCACACGATGGACTGCAGCTGCTGTTTGGTAAACCTCAGCGGCAAGGTATGTAAGCCCAATTAGAGCCCACATCTGTGGAAAGATGTCAGTGCATCTCCTGGACCCAAGCGAATAACAGTCGTGGCCTGCGTTTTACCCTCGCCGGATGGATTAAGGCAGGCAGGCCTGGCCTTGAACATGGCTACAGTGTGGTTTACTAAGGCCTGCCTGCCTTGATACTTTTGATGGATTTTATCATCTGTGCTGCTTTTGGCTCCTGAAACATTCCAGTTTGGATTATAACTGTGTTTCCCTTTTACCCATCCCGAATAGATTACTGCAACGCACTCTACGTGGGGCTGCCTTTGAAGACAGTTCGGAAGCTACAACTAGTCCAACGGGCGGCAGCCAGATTACTAACCGGAGCTACATACAGGGAGCATACCACCCCCCTGTTGTGTCAGCTCCATTGGCTGCCTGTCCAATTCCGAGCTCAATTCAAAGTGCTGGTTTTGACCTTTAAAGCTATATACGGTTCTGGCCCAGCTTACTTGTCCGAACGCATCGGCCTTTATGTCCCACCTCGTAATTTAAGGTCATCCGGGGGGGGCCTTGCTCTCGCTCCTGCCAACCTCTCAAATGCGGTTGGCGGGGACGAGAGGGAGGGCCTTCTCGGTGGTGGCCCCCCCATCTGTGGAACGCACTCCCTATTGATATTCGATCAGCTTCATCCCTCCTAATGTTCAGAAAAAGAGTGAAATCCTGGCTTTGGGACCAAGCGTTTGCACCCTAGCACAACACGGCACTTTAGACTGGTCAGTTGGCAAATTGGTGGTTAAGATCTAAGACTTTGGATGGAACATGGTTTTAATGGTGATGAATGTATATGATGTTTTTAATATTAACTGTTTTTTAATGTATTGAATTCTAGGTGTATTTTAATGTATTTTAATTTTAACTGTTGTTTACTATGTATTGTGTGGCATCGAATTGTTGCCGTCTGTTAGGCCGCACTGAGTCCCCCCTCGGGGGTTGAGAAGTAGCGGGGTACAAACACTGGAAATAAATAAAATAAATAAATTAACTCTTCATTGCATTTACTGGATATTACCTGCTTTTAATAAATGACTATATTCCAAGTGCTGGTGTTGTGTGATTACATCTAGAGGGTCCAGCTCCCTGGAGTGCGACAAGAGGAGGGTAGGGTCTCCAGATGTTCCCGTGGGCCAGTCCCACGAGAGCATCTGGACACCCACCCCAGAAAGTGCACACTTTAAAAATGCACATCTTCCTGGGGGCTTGTTCACACACACCACAGAAAGTGTGCACTTTCTGGGGTGTGTGTGAACAAGCCCCCAGGAAGATGTGCATTTTTAAATCGCAGATTCTTCTGGGATAAAGGCATGGCTGGATCTGCCCTGAGTCCACACTGCCATATATTCCAGTTGAAAGCAGAAAGTCTGGGATTTTATTCAGCTGTGTATTCAGCTCGGATTTTATTTAGCCCGTAGTTTGAGAAGGTGGGATTAGGTTGGTTTGCTTTATCAGCAAAATCATTAAGATGACCTGAAGTCTATCCACACCACACAATTATAGTACTTTGATATCACTTTAGAACCTATGGCTCCATTCAGTAGAATACTGGGATTTATAGTCTTGTGAAGGTCTTAAAATTCTCTACCAGAGCGCAGACTTCAAATCCCAAGATTCCATATGATGGAGTTATGAAAAATAAAATGCTTTCAAATGGCTAGAATTGTACTTTGTGGATAGATTCTTGTTCTTCCATCTTTCCCTATTATCGATCTTATGAAGGAGTGTAATTAGAAATACATTGTGCATTTTCCCCATGAAGAAATGTATCCACAGAAAGACATGGAGAACAAAAAAGGATTATTTGGAAAGCTAGATTTCTAAGGTGGAGAACCTTCAGAGGTCAAAATGACCCCAGTGTTCAAGGCACCTATAATTCACTAGTTCTGAAATACATTTAACTCCCTGGGACATTCACATCTCAGAAATGCATATTCTAGAAATCGTTTATAAAAATGTCATGTCTGAGAACACTGCTGACAAGAGTAATCATTTCAGAGGAGAAGAACTGCATTGATTTTTTCCCCCCATATCGCTGTCAGCTACAGCTATAAAATCTAGGTGGGCAGTTCTCTCTCCCTTTTTCTGATATATAATCTTTAATAGCACAAACTTGCCCCAAACCAACAGCTGCCTTATCTTTTACACCAGCATTGACATCACTGAATTGTAGAATTATATTTGGGGGGAAATTAAGGGGGGGGGGCACCATTAGATAATAGCAAGAAATTGGATTCCATGTCAATATGCATATAGTTAGGAATAACTATAAGCGCATTGTACTGGCTCATAACTGACTTGATCAAAATGGAAAAGGTAATTGGCATAAAAGATGTGTTGTCATGCCAGTGAGTTAGAGAAGGACATTCAGGAGCGTACAGTCTGTACTTAGAGAAATACAAAAAAGTTAAAACAAAAATAATCAAGGCAAACCTGCCAGGTTTTTTCTGTCTTCTTTTGGCAGCGTGCTATTAATTGATCCACTTTCTTCCTGCTTTTGAACATCACACACACAAAAACACTTAGGCCCCTTCTACACTGCCATATAATCCAGATTACAATCCAGATTATCTGATTTGAACTGGATTTTCTGAGTCTACACTGCCATATAACCCAGTTCAAAGCAGATTATCTGGATTTTATATGGCAGTGTAGAAGGGGCCTTATTTGTGCGCATGGACTGAAAAAAGTGATGGCTCCATTCTAAAGAATTATGGAATTTGTTGTCTTTTGAGGCACTCCAGTAGTGGCCTGAGTCTTCCTTCGGGGGCGAGAAGGGCGGGGTAAAAGTATTGCAAATAAATAATAAATAAACTACAAAGCTTAACGTTATTCTCCATTGGAAAAGAAGACGTTGTTATCATGAGTCAGCTGTTTGAGCACTGTGGCCCTTTTGTTACAAAAATAGTTTTCTTTATTGGCTGTGGACCAACGTGTGCTGTTGGACTCCAAAATAAATGCATGGTGGATTGTTTGTAAAATATAGAGAGCCGCACTATCCTCAATGATTCTATGATTCTGCCTTGTAGGAATGCCCATTGTTTACGTCAGTGTATTTGACATAATTTGCTCACAGACTGGGACAAAACCACAGTGTCTTCAATCTACAGCTCTCTCCCATCTAAAGGAAAGAAAGCAAGTAGCACTGCTCCTGGAACTTCTCATTATTGATAGAACTGGAAAGGACAGAATCGTATTTTGTATGAAATGCAGAGTCATCTTGCGAAGTAGTGAAGCAGAAGTGGCACATTGCCATGCCCTTTGCTCTGCTGCCACAGTGATGAGGTGTGTCTTGGTGCTGCCACAACAGTCCTGATAGTCTAGGCCTGTTCTGTTCTCGTTAGGTGTGTCTGGGAGTATGCATTTACTGTCCATTCAGTCTGAACCAGAGTTATGAATCATGCACACTTTATTTTCAAGGTAAAAGAGATTGCTTATAACTCAAATCAAGTGTGTAGATCCTTGGAGATAACATGCTTTACATAATGGTTGACTTATCAATTTATGACAGATGCATTAGGTCTACTCTTATATGATTTAGGCCTGTTTCTGAATTAAAATTATAGAATGCTGGAGTAAGACTTTATTGCACAGTGGCAAACTAGCACAGAAGACAGTATCTATTGCATGATGTCATGTTATATTATCCACTAACTTGGGGACCCGGCGGTGCCCGGGTCATTTGAGAAAGGCATTGGTTGCCTGTGATCCAAATTGAGTCTAGATCCAATGTCAGCAGGGTTCAGTGGATACCGGTGAACTACTACTCTCATATGCATGTCCCATTGTCGATGTCTATCCTCCCCCAAACCACACCAGGATGTAGAGTGGGTCAAGGGAATTCTGTGTGCCAAGTGTGGACTTGATTAGTCATTGGTGTGGTTCATAGTTGTCTCTGGAAGTGAGTGAAGGTACTGGAAATCCCATCATCTATTGTCCGTTATCCCCAAATCCGTACCAGGATGTAGAGTGGATCATGGGAGCTCTGTGTGCCAACTTTGGCCCAGGTCTGTCATTGGTGGGCTTCACAGTGGCCTATGGGAGCCGAAGGAAATTAAAGTAGTGCAAATCCCATCATTTGTGGTGCATCGTCCCCTAAATGGCACCAGGACGTAAAGTGGGTCATGGGGGTTATGTGCGCCAAGTTTGGTCCAGGTCTGTCATTCGTGCGAGTCACAGTGGCCTGTGGAAGTGGGAGCCAATCAGAAAGCTGATACATACACACATACATACCCACATACAGTGACTTTTATGATATATACTAATTAGGGTACCTGGCAGTGCCTGGGATATTTGAAAAAAGGCATTGTTTGTTTTGGGGTGTTAGGTAATATCATGTAGTTAATTAGTAACATTATGTATTAGAAAAAAGCCAGTCTTTGATTCAGTTTTATTTGATTCAGTTTTATCCACATAACAATGTGGATGAACCTCAATTCCCAGAGCCGTGGGTCAATCCTCCCTAGACCAGGCCTGTAGACACAGCTGGCCATGTTAAGTCTGTGTGCCAAGTTTGGTCCAGATCTGATGTCGGGTGGGGTTAGTACTCTCTGTATAAGAGTGAACTACAACTCCCATATGGCAAGGGCAGTCACCCCCAAACCCTCTAGTTGGTCATGTTGAGTCTGTGTGCCAAGTTTGGTCCAGATCCAACGTTGGCTGGGTTCAGTGCTCTTTGGATGCAGGTGAACTACAACTCCTATAAATCAATGTCAATTCCCCCTAAACCTGGTCATTGGGGCTCTACATGCCAAATGTGATCCAGATCTATGATTGAAGGGGATCTGCCTTGATGCGAGGTGAACGACAACCCCACCGTGTGGAATCAGTCTCCCAAACCCACCCAGTCTTCAGTTGCTGATCAATTCCTCTCTGCTGTGTGCCACAGGAAAGGATAGGAAAGGGTTAAGGCAGAGGCAGTGGGTGGGGTGATGCAAATGGAAAGAGAAAGGAATCCTGGGATGCCTGCCTGTGGTGGAGGGTACACCAAAAATATAGGCTAAAATTGTCCCTGAATGAAAGCATGTCTTGGATGGTGGGTCGTAGTGTGTGTGGAGGACATTGGAAGGGTTTGGGCCACATATTCATGGCACTCACTATCACCTGCATTGTCCATGAAGGGAGTGCCTTGTAGGTTTCTCAGCACTTGGAACTATAGCTTGTCTGTGGAGGCCGGAGCCTGTCTGTGTAAGTGGAGAACTCTGCCACATACATACATACACAATTTTCACTTTTATTATGTGAATAGGTAGATAGATAGATAGATAGATAGATAGATAGATAGCCAGTCTATCTCCCTGAGATGAAGCCATTCTCAACTATTGATGGGGGAAAGCTGTCAGTAGCCCCTGATTGCACCACGATGCCATACCCTACCTCTAAAATTCTACATATCTGTAATCAAAAAGCTTTTAAATTACTTTTAATTTTCCTTCCTAGGAAATGTGGTTCTAATTTTCAAGATCACCAACGACGAAATTCAAAAGGTCAGAAAATAATCTCCTGAAGCCAGAGGTGCCTTAATCTGTTTACCACGTTTTTCCATTCTTGAACTTTAAAAATAATAACAAAATCCACTTTATCTTTTTATCCATTATGTTCAAATAGATTATAAGAATTGTATGTGGAGATATACTCATTATCTTATTTGGTCTGCAAGCGCATCATATTTTTCCAGTGTGACCTTTGGGAATGAAAGAGTTTCTCATCTGATGATACTGTTGTGATAATTAACAGACATGGAGAAACATTCTTCATCATTAAGAATCCTGAAGTCATAGCATCGTAGAGTTGGAAGGATCCTCTTGGGCCATTGACTCCAACCCATGCTTCATCATTAAGACTGCAGTTCTAGAATCCCAAAGTCATAGAATTGTAGAGTTAGAAGGCATGATTTGTTTTAGAGCAGGGCTGTCCAACAGGCGGTCCGGGGGCCGCCTCCTGCAAGAATTTGTTTAATTTTTTAAAAAAATTTTAAGGTGGCGGGGGGGGCGGGGCAGGAAGGAGGAAGGGAGCCAGCTCCTCCTCCCTGCACTGCCCCCTCCGTCCCTCTCTCTGTGCCAAAAAGGAGCAGTAGGCGGCGCCAAGGGCGGCGCGTCACGCCAGGCCTCTGACGTGCCGCCCTTGGCGCGGCCTTCTGCTTCTTTTCGGCGGCTTCCCCGCCCTAGGAAGGGCGGGGAGCCACCAAAGGCAGTAGGCGGCGCCAAGGGCGGCGCGTCAGAGGACTGGCGTGACGCACCGCCCTTGGCGCCGCCTACTGCTAGGAAGGGCGGGGGAGCTGTCTGCCTTCTTCCTCCGTAGCTCCTCCTCCTCCCCGCTCGTGCCGCCGCCCGGGATCCGAGCAGCGGCGTGCCTGGGGGGAGGAGAGGCTTCGGAGAAAGGAGGCGGCCGGCTGCCTTCTTCCTCCATAGCCCCTCCTCTTTCCCCGGGCGCAGCGCTGCTCGGATCCCGGGCGGCGGTGCACCCGGGGGGGCGGGGGAAAGGAGAGGCTTCGGAGGAAGCCGGCTGCCTTCTTCCTCCGTAGCCCCTCCTCTTTCTCCCTGGGCGCAGCGCTGCTTGGATCCCGGGTGGCAGCGCACCCGGGGGGAAAGAGGAGAGGCTTCGGAGGAAGCCGTCTGCCTTCTTCCTCCATAGCCCCTCCTCTTTCTCCCCGGGCGCGGTGCTGCTTGGATCCCGGGTGGCAGCGCACCCGGGGGGAAAGAGGAGAGGCTTCGGAGGAAGCCAGCTGCCTTCTTCCTCCGTAGCCCCTCCTCTTTCTCCCCGGGCGCGGTGCTGCTCGGATCCCGGGTGGCGGCGCACCCGGGGGGAAAGAGGAGAGGCTTCAGAGGAAGCCGGCTGCCTTCTTCGTCTGTAGCCCCTCCGCCTTCTCCCCGCTCGCGCCGCTGCCCGGGATCCGAGCAGCGGTGTGCCCGGGGAGAAGGAGGAGGGGCTACGTGAGCGAGCGGCCCCAGCCCCACCCCGCCCCCTGCGAGTGGCCCCGGCCCTTCTCACTGATCACCTACGGCCCCCCAGGTGATCAGTGACACTTCTTCCTGCCCTTGGGTGGGAAGAAGTTGGACAGCCCTGTTTTAGAGAAATCCATGTTGACCTTAGTAATCACAGAATTCCTTTCAAAGTGATTGCAGACTGTCTCCTTAATGATCTGCTCCAGAATCTTTCCTGGAATTGATGTCAGGCTGTCTCCCCCTCCTCCTGTGAAAAAAGTACCACCTCCCCACCATTAATTACCCTAGCATGTGAGGGAGAAAAGTAGCCTCACCATGACATTGGGGTGGGTCTTCTCAGCAAAGCTAAGTTTCTCCCTCACAAATTATAGAAATGAGTGGTGTATAGTTGGCGGTTTTTCCCTTCATAGGAGAAAGACATGACAGAAGCAACCCAGACACAAGGACTGCAACACAATGAGGGGAGTTGGGGAAATTGAGGCTAATCCACTTTGCTGCTTGCTCTGAGGTGTTGTCTTGCAAACCCTGGATCTCATCACATGGAGTTCCTTAAGACAGGAGACAGCAGGGGCATCTGTGGGACAGGGTGGCGAATCAGTTGGACAGCAGAGCACATTGTTGGGCAGTGTCCTGCATTGCCCTCTTGCCATCCCATGCTGAAATCCGTCCGACCCTGACTTGCTCCTGAGCTGTTCCCGGCTGTTATATGGGAACACGGGTAGTCGCTCGTGTAATCAGGACTGGCATTTAGTACGCTGCTGAGACACAATGTGCACAGAGCTGGCACGAAGCCCCACCAGAAGCATCCCTGAGTCATACGGTGGGCTCTGGTGGGCTCCATCCTGGCTGTGTTTTGGCAGCATCCAAGGATGGAGCTGAAAGCCCATGTGATGAGGTTGTATGAGTGAGGTAGCAACCTGAGGCATTCCACTTGAGTCTTCTTTCTAGTTTGAAATTCAGCCATTGATAACACTTTGAGCAGAATTATCCAACCAATTATGGATTCATCGCACAATTAATTGGTTTGCTAATCAAAATGCTATGATGGACCTTCCCAAATGCATTGCTGAAATCAGGATAATGGCATTCATAGCTTTCCCACCATATATGAAATTAGTGACATGAATGAAAAAAGATATTAGTTTCGCGGGCCGGGATTTGTTCTTGACAAACTCATGCTGAATTCTACTTATTCGGCATTGTCATTGAAATAATGGCAGACAGACTGTTTAATCCATTGTAATGTTTTTCTGGTATTGAGTCAGGCTGACTGGACTTTGATTTTCTGGATGTTTTTTTTAAAGACAGGGAGGGTGTTAACTTTTCTTGAGTCCTCTGACACTTCATTGGTTCTCCAAGATTGTTAAAAATGAATGGCAAGTGATTAAGAAAGTATATCAGCAAGTTTTTTCCCCCAGTAAACCCAACTGATTTCATCAGAGTTGCCTCTGAGCAAACATACATCCGTCTGCACCCCTTCACAATTTCCAAGCAGGCTGTTGATAGTTGTCCTTTAATGGCCCTTGGGTTTTAATTAACCCTCTAAGTTAATCAGTGTCTCCAAATGAAAGCAGGTTTGGTGTCTTCTTTTCATGGCTAGTGAAGCCAAATTAATGAATTAGGCTCAAGAACACAAAACTGCATTACAGAAACTCCACATTTCAAAATCCCAGGCAGATAGTTTTACTTCCACGAAACCACAAGAACAATGTACAAGGCAAATTGTTTTCCAAGGGGACCAGTAATTTCCCAACAGCTGTCGAAAATGAAAATATATCTTGAAGTCACAAGGGAATAGCTATTGCATTAAACAATCCCATTCAGGATGTGAAAGGCAGAGCAGGAGTTGTCTGTCAATAATTTAAAAAGTGGCTAGGAATAATTCAAGAGGTAGCACTTGTTTCATTGGCTTATACGGGATACTGCAAACAACTGATATCTGGCTAAGTTCCTGAATCAGGAGACATAGGTTGGATCCAGACAGGCCTTTATCCCAGAAGCATCTACATTTTTTTAAAAAAAGTGGATGTTTCATGGGGCCTATCCACACCTACCCCAGAAAGCATGCGAGACTAGCCCAAGAGAACATGTGGAGGCCCTACCCCCATGGCCGGATTACCCATAAGGCCAGACTAGGCCATGGCCTCGGGCGGCGGATTTTGGGGGCGTCATTTCCGGCCCTGAAGGAAGGGGTGAAGGAAGGAGTGGCGCCCGCCCGCGGGACAAGGAGCCGGGGGGAAGTCCCGCCGCCCCTAGGGTGATTGACGCGGCGGGCGCCACTACTTCCCCCAGTGAGGGGAGGAGGTGCGCTGGTGCGAGCGTGGCGGCGGAGGAAGTCGCGTGAGTCTCCCTAAGGGCGGGACTTCCAGCTGTGCCTTGTGCGTCACGCCGGCATTGGCTCCGCCCCTCCTCCCTTCAGTGAAGGGAGGGGGCGGAACCAGCGTGACGCACAAGACGCCGCCGGAAGTCCCACCCTTAGGGAGACTCACGCGACTTCCCCCGCTGCCGCCCCCTCACTCGCCCGTGCCCCAAACATGAGCGGTCGGCGGTGGGAAAGCTGCGTGAGTCGCCGTAGCGGTGGGACTTCCAGTGGCGCCTTCTCCTTCTCGCCGGTTCCGCCCCCCTCCCTTCACTGAGGGACTTCCAGTGGCGCCTTCTCTCTCAGTGAAGGGAGGGGGGCAGAACCGGCGAGGAGAAGGCGCTGCTGGAAGTCCCACCGATACGGCGACTCACGCGGCTTTCCCCACCGCCGCCCGCTCGTGTTTGGGGCACGAGGGAGCGGGGGGCGGCGGCGGGGGAAGCCACATGAGTCTCCCTAAGGGCGGGACTTCCGGCGGCGCCTTGTGAGTCACGCCACCCCTGCCCCCGCAAGAGGCCCCGCCCCCGCAAGAGGCCCCGCCCCTGGGGGGCGGCGTTTAGACCGGGCGGCCTCGGGCGGCACAGGCCGCTAATCCGGCCCTGCCTACCCCCACTAACCAGACCCCTTAGAAAACTAATAAAAACGTACATACCCTCCATTAGAAGCCTCGGCCGGCCCTCCTGGCACGTAGAAATGACATGCCAGAAGAGTGTGTGTGTGTGGGGGGGAAGCGATTTTCCTCACCCCACCCCCACTGGCCTGCCACATCATTTCTATGCACCAGGAGAGCTGACTTCTAATGGAGGGCATGTAAGTTTTTATTAGTTTTCTAAGGGGTATGGGGGCTTGGGGGGAGGGAGGTGGGTATTCCCATAGTTTACCAGGCTTATTTAGTCCGGTAAACTGTGGGAATACTGTATGGATTGCAGTATTCTGAAGTCCAGACCCAGAAATAGTGGATTTATCCCATGCCTTCCAAGAAGGCACAGAATAAATCCACTATCAAATTAATTAAATTAATTTGGGACTGTCCACAATGTTGTCTGGACAACCCCTCCTTTGTTGCAGAAGTTCCAGCCATAAGGTCCTGTCTGGATAGGCCCATACATTCCCCATGTAGCTATACTTCTACAGCTACAACTTTTGATACTACCTTCTGCAAGCCCAGTATATAAACTGCACAATCCCACCCAATCCCCAATTTCTAGGTTTTTGGAGAGCTAGAGTCTCCAGACCCTTCTACGCATCAAATAATCCACAATTTCTACTTTGAACTGTGTTATCTGAGTCCACACTGCCGTATAATCCACTTCAATGTGGATTTTATACAAAGGGGACTCTTTTAGCTGGATACACTGCTGGACACAGTCCTTGGGGCGTTCTTGCAAATGATATTCTTGCCATGCATGAGGAAAATAGTTGGATGCATTATGACAAATCCCCTCTCTTTTTGAAAAGCTGAAAATTGCTAGGTTTTGGAAGGAGCTTTCGGTTGTTGCATGATTGGAATGGCATCCTAATCTATGCAATGACCAAAAAAATGGAGGCAGACAGACAACATTATAACTAACAGGATACCAGTCATTAATTTTGTTCCAATGTGTTCACAAATTGTGTTAGGTTTGGCGTTAGAATATGTAAACTAAAGCCAATTGTTTGTCGTAACAATAATGCATCAATTGAATTAATTGAACTTACGTAACTTTTGGTTTGCCAGGTTTCCTTTGGCCCAATAAGCTTAGCATAGCTAGCTGGACTAACAACCGGAGTGTGGGAACCATGTAGACCCCCAGATGTTGTTGGAGAGCAGCTCCCAACGTACCTTATGAATCATTAAACTAGCTACAACTAATAGGAGGTGAATTCCAACAACGGCTGGAGGACTGCATGATCCTCATTCTTGGTTTAGACCAGTGGTTCCCAAACTTTTTTGGCCTACTGCCCCCTTTCCAGAAAAAAATTACTCACCCCCCCTAGAAATTATTTTTAAAAATTTTTAATAGCAATTAAACAGAAAGATATATGTATTAATATTTTTACCTTTTTCGTAAAAGATAATAAAGTTGTAAATTAGAAACATTGAAGTTTGAAATTATGAAACTATTTGTTGAAGTTAGAATAGAAAGGTTATACAAAAAAAGTTAAAACATTCGAAATCATCTTAATGAGAAGGATGAACCTGGTATGCTGCGACCAATCTAGTCATCCTCGGCTCTATTATCGTCAGCCGTAATCTCAAATCATCGCAATTGACTATCTTGCAATCGGTTTCTTTTGTTGTTAATAGAAACGTGTTACTGCACTGAATCCATGTTCCACTAAATATGTTGAAGGACATTATTATTATTGTTATAAGACTCAACCAGTTGGAAGGGAACCCCAAAGGTATTATTATTATTATTATCCCTTGCTTGGTGAGAGGAGAAGGAGGGAGCAGGAGGAGGGAAGAAGAGAGAGAGAGACACACAGAGATGGATGGTAGCCTGTCACCTGGCTCACGCTACCGCCCCCATTGCCCCCACCGCCCCCTTACAGGGGTTCAGCGCCCCCCAAATTCTCCTGGGTCTTCCAGCGCCCCCCTAGATCGCCCCACCGCCCACCAGGGGGTGGTACCGCCCACTTTGGGAACCACTGATTTAGACCATATTGACCACCATGACCCTTTTGGTAACTGAACAAAAATGTCTTCAGGTGGCATATCTTTTTAAAACCTGTGGCTGCTAATGTTAGTTGGGTATATTACACAGGGAAGTCTGACTTGGCCACGGTGGTCCACGCTCTGGTTACATCCCGTATAGATTACTGCAATGCTCTCTATGTGGGGTTGCCTTTGAAGACTGTTCGGAAGCTGCAACTAGTCCAACGGACAGCAGCCAGGTTGATAACAGGAGCGGCATTCAGAGAGCGTACAACTCCTCTGTTGTGCCAGCTCCACTGGCTGCCAGTTTGCTGGTGGCCCAATTCAAACTGCTGGCTTTAGCCTTTAAAGCCCTAAACGGTTCGGGTCCAACTTACCTGTCCAAATGCATCTCTCCCTATGAATCATCGAGATCTTTAAGATCATCTGGAGAGGCCCTGCTCTTGGTCCCGCCTTCTTCGCAGGCGCGACTGGTGGGGATGAGAGACAGGGCCTTTTCAGTGGTGGCTCCTCGGCTTTGGAACGCCCTCCCTAAAGACATCAGATTGGCCCCCTCCCTCCTGACATTTCGCAAGAAAGTCAAGACCTGGCTATTTGACCAGGCATTTGCTGATGAAATATAAGGCTTAATGAGATATATGGAATGACGACGATGCGATGGAAACTGATTTCAACATGACGCTGAGACTGCAATTGTATGTTTTTAATAGTTAATTTGTTATTATATGGTTTGAGGGGGGGGGTTGCCTTGTTGCTTGTGTTGTATTGAGGGCAGAGACTGCCTGTGTAAACCATCCCGAGTCGCCTTCGGGCTGAGAGGGGCGGTATAGAAACGTGACAAATAAATAAATAAGTTTGCCATGCATTTATATACGCAAATCGACATGACTTTGGATAGACTTGCATTTGAGAATATTTTCTCTAAGCGTATTTTCTTGCAATATAGCATCCCATGTCATTCGGAATGCACTGGTTTTGCCTGTATTTTACAAAACAACCATTACACACAGGATGTGGGCATTATAAAGAAGTTATCAAAAGATTCTTTGCAGACACATTGCCTTCCTTCATCTTTCAATCTTCTTCTTTGCATGCTGCACATTAAGCATCCAGTAAGCCTGGACTCGTGATGTTGGGTGAAGAAAGGTTGCATGCAAAGAAAAAGACATTCACTGCCTTCAAGAAGCTAGCAAACATGATTAATGTGGATACTAAAATGCAGCAGCTTCCATATATCTAGATACTTTGGGTGATATACTGGCTTTGCCAGTGTACATGTCATTTCAAGAGAGATCAACGTAATGTACTTCATCTGGGGAGGAAAAATGAAATAGCTAGGAGTCTTAATAATCATAGGCCACAAGCTAAACATGAATCATTAGTTCAAAGTGGTAGTTTAAAAAGGCAAAGCAATTTTGGGTTGCATCAACTGTATTGTACTGTATACAGATTAATGGAGGTAGTAATCCCACTCTATTCAGCATTGGTTAAACCTTATCTGGGACACTATATCCAGTTTAGGGCTCCACATTTCAAAAAGGATATCGACAAGCTGCCATGTGAGAGGAGCAACCAAGATGAAGCCAAGCCTTATGAGGAAGTGCTGGAATGCACTGGTTTTGCCTGTATTTTATAGCTTGAAGAAGAGATGTCTGGGAGGATACATGACATTTATCTTTAAAAATCTGAAGGGACTGACTATAGAAGATGGAACCAGCTTGTTTTGTGCTGCTCCAGAAACTAAACATTAAGCCAGGGGCGCTCAAAATGTCAATCGCGATCGACCGGGTGATCTTTGGGCCTTATCCGGGTGATCTTCAGGCCCTGACCGGTAAATCGCTCATTGCTCCTCTTGACGCGCCACCTGCACACAAGCTCCCCTGCCTGGCCTGGCTGCGGCTGCCGCTGGGAGAGCCCGAGTGGGCGAGAGGGCTCGCTCGCCACCCGCTCGCCCACTCGGGCTCTCCCAGCGGCAGCAGCAGCAAGGCCAGGCAGGGTATTTTGTTTACCCTGCTGGGCCTGGCTGTCTCAGGCACTGGGAGAGCCCGAGCGGGTGAGCGGGTGGCGAGCGAGCCCTCTCGCCTGCTCGGGCTCTCCCAGCGGCAGCAGCAAGGCCAGGCAGGGAGCTTGTTTCCCCTGCTTGGGCTTGCTCTCGCCGGCACTGGGAGAGCCCGAGCAATCTGAGGGGCTCATCGCCATGGCAACCCGAAAGACGATGAAGTCTTCCGGTTCGCCATGCCGATCAGCCCCTGCAGGGAGGGAAGGAGGAAAGAGGGAGGGAGGAGAGGAGGAAGGAAAGGAAAGGGGGAAAAGGAAGGAACGAGGGAAAGAAAGAAAGGAGGGGGGAAAGGGAGGGACGAAAGAAGGAAAGGAAGAAAGAAAGAAAGAAAGAAAGTGGAGGAAGGAAAGGAAGAGGGAAAGAAAGTTGAGAAGAAGGAAAGAATGGAGAGAGGAAAAGGAAGGAATGAGGGAAAGAAGGGAGAGAAGAAGGGAAGGGAAGGAAGGAGAGAGGAAAAGGAAGGAACGAGGGAAAGAAAGGAGGGAACATAGGAACGCAGGAAAGTAAGAAGGGGAAAGGAAGAAGAATGGAGGAGGGAAGGGGGGAGGAAAAGAAGGAAGGAAAGAGGGAAAGAAAGGAAGAACACAGGGAAAGATGAGGAAGGAAGGAAGAAAGGAAACAGAAAAAGGAAGGAGAGAAGACAGAAAACAAAAGAAAGAAGGAAGGTTGGAAAGTAAGAAAGGGGGAAGGAAAGAGGAGGAAAAAAGGAAGGAGAGGAAAAGAAGAAAACACACACACGCTGGGCCCGCTTGGCCATTCTCTGGGCTGGGTCCATTGGGCCATTCCATCTTGGGATCCTTCCTCTCTTCAGGATGTCAGCCTTCATCTTGGTTCACACCTTGTCTTCTTGAATCTTATTTTAATTTATTTTAGTGGTTTTTATTATTATTGTATAATAATTTTATTATAATAGTATAATAAATAATATAATTATGATATTAGTACTAATAATATATGAATATTTCTTGATATATTAATATGTTGAAATTAATGATGTGTATTATATAGTAAATATAGTAAATAAATAAATAAATAAATACATTAGAATGTAGTTCAGTCTTTAGGTGCGGCCCTCCATAATATTTTTTGGCTCTCGTGTGGCCCCCTGGGAAAAAATAATTGCCCACCCCTGGTGTAGGTGATCTTTGTGACTTGGTTGTATTATAAGTAGCTCCCATGCTGAAAAAGTGTGAGCACCCCTGCATTAAGCAATGGATTTAAAATATGTTGGAGCATGCAAGGAATCAGTGTGTGTATGTGTGTGCAGGGGCGGATCTTAGTGGAGGCAAATTAAGCGGCCGCCTTAGGGCACCACGTGGCCAAAGGGCGCATCCAGGGCTGTGCGCCACGCCCCCAGGAGTGCCGGCGGGGTGGGAGGAAGGCTCGTGCAGGGCGAGAGAGGAGGAGGCAGAGGCGCGTGCCTTTCCCTTCTCCCTGCCTCGCCCTGCGGCCTGCGTGCGTCTCATCCCTCACCCTGCACACCCTTTCCCCCGCCCCCGCCGAGGATGCCTTGCACAGGGCGAGAGAGAAGGGGGCAGAGGCGGCCGCCTTTCCCGTCTCCCTTGCCCTCCGTGCGTCTCCTCTCTCTGTTGCCGCTGCTGACGCCAGTGCACGAGGGCGACGGAGGAGGCCATGTGGGCGCCCTTACCTGGGGGCCGGGAGCAGGACTGAGCGGCCAGACGAGCCTGCCAGCCAGAGGACACCTAGCCCAACCCCTGGGCCCTTGCTCCCGAAATTAGCCTAGACCTGATACACACACAGATATATATACATACACACAAAAAGAGAATAGGAAGAGGGGAGGCAAAAGGGTGAGATGGGAGGGAGGGGAAGGTAAGAAGGGGAAAGAGAATAGGAAGGGGGCAAGGAAAAGGGTAAGGAGGAAGGAAGGATGGAGAATGTACAGACCCACACAAAGAATAGGAAGAGGGGAGGGAAAAGGGTGAGGGCCCTTCCACATAGCCCTATATCCTACAATATCTGCTTTGAATATCTGAGTCCACACTCAGATAATGTGGGATTTTTTGCCTTGATATTCTGGGGTATAGGGCTGAGAAGGAAGGAAGGGGAATAGATATAGATATAGACACACACAAACACACACTAAAAGAGAATAGGAATAGAGCAGGGAAAATGGTGGGAAGGAATGTGTGTGTGTGTGTGTGGCATGGGCCAACTTCAGCCCTCCATGTGTTTTGGACTTCAACTCCCACAATTCCAAACAGCCAGTAGGAAGTCATATATATATATATATATATATATATATATATATATATATATATACTGTATATACTCTCTCTGTGTGTGTGTGTGTGTGTGTGTGTGTGTATACATATATATATATATATATATATATATATATATATAATCTATTTATCTATCTATCTATCTCAGTGATTGGTTGGGGGGCGCCAAAATACTGTTCGCTTACCATTTAAAATTACCTAGGTCCGGCCCTGTGTGTGTGTGTGTGTCAACTGTAAAATAAGATGCATGAAGTTGATTGGTCAGGAAATGCCCGGGGAGATGGCTGACCCTGAGACTTTTGGATACTGTTACATTTTTGTTCAAGCTTCAGCTAGTAGGTGCAGAGAGAGAAGAAGAGTGAAGAAGAGAGAGACAGAATTTGGATTATGCTCTTGCTTCATGAGCTGCTGAAAGAGTTTGTCCACATAGACAGAGAATGACCATTTTCAATCTCTCATAAAAGGACAGTATATGAGTTGGTGCAACACATTGTACATATGTTGTTCTGAACTACGAAGAGTAAACTACTTGCTCTTTATTGTTCACTTGCGTGGCATATTTTCTTTCCCTGGCACGGCATAGTGTGGGCTGATCAAACGTGAACTACACATAGTTTATTTTACATTAGGCCACAAAATATACCATAATTAAAATATAAATTCAATTGTGGTAAGGAGAATGCATGGTTATTTATGGTGCTCTCATAATGGTGTGTGTGCCATTATAGGATTGATGTGGACCGAGAAAACGTGGTACCAAACAGCAATGTAGATACACCTCTTGAGAAGAAATTGGCATCCTAATAGAAAGATACCTATCAAAATGTCTCTTAAATGTTCCAAAGGGAAGATTTAAGAGTAACCAGAAAGTGTAACTTCTTACATTAGTAATGTACTGTATATAATATACTCTAGTATAAGCCTAGTTTTTCATCCCTTTTTGTAGGCTGAAAAAGTCCACCTTGGCTTATACTCGAGTCAAAGTTATTTATTATTTTATTGTCTGTCAATGGTTTTAATCTGTTGTTGTTGTTATTATTATTTTACATTTTTTATTTTACTCTATTATTATTACAGTTATTATTGTACTTTAGTATTGTTGTTATTATTACATTTATTATTTTACTCTATTATTACTGTTATTACGTTTTCCTTATTTTACTCTATTATTATTAATATAACATTTATGATTTTCCTCTCTTTATTATTATTGGAAGGATACGTAGCACATTTACATTGAAGAAGGTTAAAATAATGGTTTAATCAGAGTTGGGGAGTCTTATCTTAAACTTTAGTTTTATGTAAATATTCAAAAACATTTAACCTCCTGATGTCTCAATTAATGTAATTTTATTGGTATCTATTTTTATTTTGAAATTTACCCATAGCGGCTGCATTTCCCACCCTCGGCTTATACTCAAGTCAATCAGTTTTCCCAGTTTTTTGTGATAAAATTGGGTGCCTCAGGCTTATATTCGGGTCGGCTTATACTCGAGTATATACGGTAATATGTCGTTTGAAATGTTATTTTATAACCTTGATTATCCCAAAAACAGCAATGTGGTAAATCTGTGTCCTTTTGATAATATACTTCCTTTTTGTTGTTTTTGTTTTGTCTTGACGAAACATGACACGCCTCTCTAAAATCGTTCCAACTTTGTGGTATTTAAAAAGTAAAATCCAGCATTTCAGACTAATCTTAGCATCAGACAGAGACTGGATCTTCACTGTCATATAATCCAGATTATCAAATAATATAATCTGGAACATATGATAATGTAGATTATATGAGTCTACACTGCCATATATAATCCAGTTCAAAGCAGATAATCTTGATTTTATATGGAAGTGTAGAAGGGGCCTGAGAAGGTAGATCAGTGGTTCCCAAACTTTTTTGGCCTACTGCCCCCTTTCCAGAAAAAAATTTACTCATCGCCCTCCTAGAAATTAATTTTTTTTAAATTTAATAGCAATTAAACAGAAAGATATACGTATTAATGCAGGGATTCTCAACCTTTCTAATGCCGTGACCCCTAAATAAGGTTCCTTATGTTGTGGTGACCCCCAACCATATTTTCGTTGCTACTTCATAAATAATTTTGCTACTCTTACGAATACTAATTTAAATATCTAATATGTAGGTCAAAGCGAAAGGGGTGGGGCCAAAGAAGAGGGCCGCGCGACTCCTCCTAAATGGCCAATCATTCACCAACCCCTTAAAAGGGTTCACCGACCCCAAATTCCCCTGAGCCTCCCACTGCCCCCTTGGATTGCCTCACCGCCCACCAGGGGGTGCTACCACTCACTTTGAGAATCAGTGGTGTAGATCAGTGTTTCCCAACCAGTGTGCTGTGGCACACTAGTGTGCCGGGAGCGATCATCAGGTGTGCCGTGGGAAATTGGAACCTCCAATACCCTTTCTTCCCCCTCCTGCCGAACGGGCTCCCTTCTTCCCAGCCTCGCTCTGCTTGCTTTGCCTTGCTTTGCTCACACTGCCACTTCTGCGGGAGGGGGGAGGAAGACGTGACTCGTGTGGGCGCTACTGCGTAGACTTGCGCCAATTCTTTCTCCCTCCCCTCCACAGTGCTCTCTGGATATAGGTGAACTACAACTCCAAACCTCAAGGTAAATGCCCACCAAACTCTTATAGTATTTTCTCTTGGTTCTGGGAGTTCTGCGTGGGAAGTTTGTGTCTTTCTGCCATTCCTGCCAGGATATCTATGTTGTGTTCATCGAAACAGGCCCAGGTTTCACACTGAGTGTATAAATACATTTAAAAACATATTAACTATATGTATTACTGTGTTAGAGTGTCATTTTGTGTCATTTTGGTTGGTGGTGTACCCCAGGATTTTGTAAATGTAAAAAATGTGCCGCGGCTCAAAAAAGGTTGAAAAACACTGGTATAGATAATAACACACTGGTGAAATTCAAAATAGTTAAAATACTTTGTCCATAAAATCCTTAATAAATGCATATCTCTTGTAAAGTGTGTAAAATTCCAGTATTTTCAGAATGGGAATAAGGGAATGGGTGTGGATAATTCTCTTATCAGCCAGTACTTGTTCCAAACAAAGAATGCTTTTCTATATCTCAGTAATCCTCTTAAATATGGGCATGAATAACTGGCATGGCCCAGGCAC
Source organism: Anolis apletophallus (assembly GCA_030556195.1). Lineage (NCBI taxonomy): Eukaryota > Metazoa > Chordata > Lepidosauria > Squamata > Anolidae > Anolis > Anolis apletophallus. The sequence continues at coordinate 106,213,695 of JARBWK010000010.1, read as the reverse complement.
CTACCTGTAAAAGACAGCATATGATTATGTCTCGTCAAACCGGTTTGCAGGCCAGCGTAGCAGCTTCAACATTTTCCATGAACTATGCACAGTGAACTAGTTCTGGCAATGTGCAAAAAGCTTGTCTCCTCTTAAATATGGTTTTCTGTTTTACATAGGTAATTAGTCTTCTTTCCTTGAGAAAAAACACACACCCCTTTCTCCCTTTAATTGGTGAGTTTCCACCCTTATATAGGACAGGGCTGGATTAGGGCATCTTCCTGATTTTGTGTATGAAACCAAAAAGCAAGATTGCACATTCCACCTTAATCCATGCGTCGCTTCTTCCAGGTTTTGAAATACCAATAGGGATGTGACCTTTCAGGTGGCTTACCCAGGCATTGTCTAAAAGGGGAAGAGATTCAAGAGTTTGGAAATAAAATATTAAAGAATTAACAGGATTGCCTTGCCTATAAATAAGAAAAGAAGAAATGTTTAATGAACACAACCACCTCCACCTCTAATAAAAAGAGAGACATAGTTCTACCTTCAAGGAAATAATAGTTTCCCAAGGACTGAGGGCCAAATGGAGAAGTCGGCTGCTACTGGGAGCGAGGAGCATGGAGTTGCCACCGTTGACTGTGTCATTGTCGGATCCCAGGAGCTGGGAGGGCAACCAGCACTGCTTGTTCAGGAGCTATTGTCCCCTGGACAAGGCCCTGGCCTGTCCTTGGTCCACTGCTGTGGTCTCTCCTGGAGCTACAGCGTTCCCTTTGGGGGCACCTGATGAGGAACCCGGCTTGCCACGCGAGGGGGCCTGCCGCTGCCGGTGTCTGGATCTGGCTGAAAGGGAGGCATGGAAGGACCTCCTGAAGACTGGGAGTCGGGCCAGGGAGAGCACTGGGAGTCGGGAGAGGAGAGATGATGGTGGATGGCCTTGAGGACGCCACCAGACACACGGCACCGTTGGACCTACCGCGCAGGCTCAGGAGAAGACATAGACGTAGTCGCAGGAAGTCTGTACTAACATCACGAGAGTTTACTGGTGATGCTTTCCCGGCTCCGGTTCGAGGTAACGTAACTTCCTCTGGAGCCGGAGCTAGGACTGTGCAGCCCGCCCAACTGCCCCAACGGAGAAGAAATGTGTGGGTCAGTGCTATTGCTGCCAGCTGGGCCCCGTTGGGGGCCATTCCATTCGGTCCTGGCCAACGGGGGAATTCAGGGCCAGCCAAGAGACGAAGGAGGTTTCGGCCTAGGACTTTCTGGAACGTTGGGTGAGATCTCAGAACGGTCTCCAGCTCCAGAGCATGTTATCCGGGATAGAAACAAGATGTGCCTTTCCCCCTAAGGGTAGTATACGGATACCAGCAAGGGACTTAAGTTACACTCCGGCCCCACGGCTGGAGTATAAGCGACCTTTCTGAGAACTATAGGCCATCGGATCTCTCCCAGTAGATCTCTATGTGGTGGATTAAGTTCTCAAATTGTTTAATTGTTTGAATTGTTTAATTTGTCTCCTGTATTAGCACTGTATGTTCTCTCTTTTTATATGTTATGCTTGTAAACCGCTCCAAGCCTCCGAGGAGTGGTGGTATAGAAGTTGAAATAATAAATAAATAAACTACAATGGCCCCCATCCCTCCAGTCTCCCTCCAGCCTCCTGAGAGCAGCAGAAGAACCCCCAACTCCATAGCCCCCAACTATCCTGAGCCAGTCTGTATCTGTGATCATTCAGGACTCTGCTGGAGATTGCTTCATGGCTCCACTCACTCGTATCCCAACCAAGTTGCAGGCTGTTATAATACATCATACACCTTCATTTCCATGGTGGTGCAATGGGTTAAACTCTTGTGCCAGCTGAACTGCTGACCTGAGGTCAGGGCCGGTTCGTCCATTAGGCGGACTACACAGGCGCATAGGGCGATGTCACCCGGGAGGGGCGTCGCTACCTGGGAGGGGCACCACGCCGCCCCGCTCCGCCCGCCCCGCCCCGCTGCCCCGCGCTGTCCCGTCCCGCCGTTGCGCAGGCAGCTGGCCAGGCCTCGCGCGGCCTCCGGCCACGCCCGCGCTGCCGCCGGCTGGGCCTTTCTTAGGCCGGCTGCGCCTCCGCATGCGCAGAAGCTTCTACAGGCGCTACGAAAAAGCTCTGCACATGCGTACTGGCTCTAGAGTGCACCTCCCACCAGTGCGCGTGTGTGCAGCTTCGCACATGCGCACTGGGCTCCACAGCGGGAGGCGCGCTCTGGAGCCAGTGCACGTGCGCACAAATTGGCGCATGCGCACTGGGCTCCCCTCGGGAGCAACGGGGGGTGCAAAAATTTTCCCGCGTACCCCCCGGGAACAGGTAGGTCCGCCCCTGCCTGAGGTCAATGGTTTGGATCTGCGAAACACAATGAGCTGTCAGCCCTAGCTTCTCCTGAGGGGACATGAGAGAAGCCTCCTAAATGATGGTAACTAATCCGGGCATCCCCTGTGCAATGTCCTAGCAAACTGCCAATTCTCTCACACCAGAAGCAACTTGCAGTGTATTCTCAATTTGTTTCTGACACAATAAAAAAAACCCTCCATTTCCAGACTCTATTACACAAAGTATCTTTCTATATTTTTTGTTTTTCCTTTTTCTCCTATGCACATGTGCTCACAACCGCAGAGGAATGAATTAAAATAAATAAAGTAAATAATCTTTCCCATCCTGCATGCAGCCATGACAAGACCCCGTTCCCTTCACCCTTCCTTCCACCTGAGAACCTATATTAAAACAACACATAAAATCTGTTTTTAAATATTTTATCACTTTATCTTGTTGAACTATAGGAAATAAAAGGCAGAACTGCATGAACTCTAATAACCTCTTGAGCCATCTCAGCCACTCCAGTTCCCATGTGTGGGAACATGGGACAAGACATAATCTGTTGGACAATGAATCTTCCTGCTTGCCAGCGAGAGGCCATCTGCCTGCCACCTGAAACTTTCCCTTTGGGAATCTCGACTATCCACTGGACAAAGGCTTAGGAAGAAACTTTGACTGAAGTCCCATCACCAACACACATTTCTGGGACCTTTTCTTTGTCTTTTATTTGATTTCTTACGTTATTTTGCATCTGCTTATTTCATTTTCTGTTATTTTCTGTATTTTATTTTGATGTTGTTATTTGCTGTTCATCTTTTATTTTGTTGTACTGTAATTCTGGGCTTGGCTTCATGTTATCCGTCCCGAGTCCCCTTTGGGGAGATGGTGGCGGGGTATAAATAAAGATGATGATGATGATGATGATGATTCATCCCCTGCCATGTGTTGCTGTGGCCGTCTGTGTATATGGGTTTTGTGTGTGTATGTATGTATATATGTGTGTATATGTGTTTTGTGTGTGTGTATGTATATATGTGGTTTTGCGCATGCGTTGTAATATAATGTAATTTTTATCTTTTGGCTTTTAATGTCCCTTCCGCTGTGTTTTTATGAGTGATGGTCACCCATTGGCCTGATAGGTATATTGTGTCCAAATTTGGTGTCGTTTCGTCCAGTGGTTTTTGAGTTATGTTAATCCCACAAACTAATATTACCTTTTTATTTATATAGATGATGATGATGATTATTATTATTATTCCTAGCATGAGAATATGTCTGAGAATCCAATGCTCATTGCCTCCACAGTCAAAACCCGGTATCTGCATAATCCTATCATTCATCTTTTTGGACTCTCATTGCCTTCAGCATTCCATTACTACACACCCAGAGTGATCACAACCCTCTGGAGACCTTTCTGTCCCAGAGACCACTTCCTTTGGCTCATTGGAAACCCCAGGGCCTCCCTGCCCAGCTGAGAGGAAATCCCCGGCCGCATCATCGCCTCCACCACCAATCAGCTAAGGTCAGCCTCTCAACTAATCAGAGACCTGGGAAATGCCAATCTGGGCTGGTAAAACAATGGGTGTTGGCATACCTAAATGTATTCTCGGGAAGACACAAAGGCAAGGTACTGGGTGATTCTGTGACTCTTCCTGCTGGTCGGAAAGGAATCCTATGTTTAGTGCAGTGTTTCTCAACCTTCCTAATGGCGTGACCCCTTAATAGAGTTCCACATGTTGTGGTGACCCCTAACCATAAAATTATTTTCATTGCTACTTCCGAACAGTAATTCTGCTACTGTTATGAATTGTAATGTAAATATCTGATATGCAGGATGTATTTTCATTCACTGGACCAAATTTGGCACAAATACCCTATACACCCAAATTTGAATACTGGTGGGGTTGTGGGCAATTGATTTTGTCACTTGGGAGTTGTAGTTGCTGGGATTTATAGTGCACCTGCGATCAAAGAACATTCTGAACTCCACCAATAGAATTGGGCCAAAATTCCCACACAGAACCCCTATGCATTGAAGGGATTCTCTGGCATGAGCCTCCCTCCATCTTCAGAATGCTCTTTGTCATGCATACATTTTGGCCAAAATATTTGCCTTTGTCATGAGATCAACTTGTACATCAGGGGTGCTCACACTTTTTCAGCATGCGAGCTACTCTTAAAGCAACCAAGTCCAAAAGATCTACCTGCCCCCGCTGCCGCATGCTCCCGCATGCTCCCGCCGCCGTGAGCTCTTGCCACCGTGCGTGTTCCTGCTGTTGTTTTCCGCCCGCGCAGCGCTTCTTCCGCCTGCGGGGCATTGCAGGAAGGAGAAAGCACGAGGCGGGGCATCCAGAGGAGCACTCCGCCCTGCCTGTCTCACCGGCAACGAAGGCTGCACAGCTGCTTCTGGACGAGAGAGAGGCAGGGGTGCCCCCTCCAGAGGCTTCGCCTCATGCTTCCTTCTTTCTGGAATGCCCCACAGGAGAAAAAAGCACTGCAAGAGTGGAAGCCAGCAGCAGGTGCGCGCGTATGTACAGGGTGTGCACGCGCATGGCAGGAGCGCCCCATCCGGTTGGTGAGGCCCGAAGATCACCTGGAAGAGGCCCGAAGATCTACTAGTAGCTCCCGAGCTACCTAATGAGCACCCCTGTTGTACATGAGTATATATAGTATGTAGAATCGAAAATGACAGCAGCAAATGAATAGTTTTGTGGTAGATGTATTGGGATGTACTGAGCATAACTGAAGCCACTTTTGCCCTCTTTTCCTGGAAGCAATACTGCGTAGAGTTGCGATATTAACTGGTAACACAGATCATTTGCTGAGCATGCTGATGAAAGTGGCCTTTTAGTGCTTCTCCTGAGACATTAAGGAGGCATCAGTTCCCAAGTGTATTGGTTTCTTCTGAGAAGTAGCAAAGTAAATATTTCCTCTTATGTTTTGCAATAGAGTTTGGCTAACAATAAAAACTTTTTTTGCTCAACTAAACAAGCAACTGAAATATACTTTTCTCATTTCCTCCCAGACAATGGCTCAACAAGTCCTTGTTTATTTAAAAAATCTAACACTCCTGTACTGGGATAGGATTTTTTTTTCAAATTCTTTCCTTTGTGCGCATGCTAAAAGTGCTAAAAGGATAAACATAATAAAAATTTCATAGGCTAGGAGTGACCTAGAAACAAAAAAATATTATAAAAACGCAGGGCATGAGCTTTCTGAAATGCTAGCTCCTTTAAACCTGCAGGGGGGGAAAAAGCTCAGCTTGGTAAAATACCAGTATGTTTCATCACGCACAGTGTTTACATTGAACTTTTAGCAGGAAATACACAGAGGCTTGCTATCTTCAAGGCAACTTTATTTTAAAAAATTAAACAAAACTGAACTTGATAGCAATCTCTTTCACCAGAGCAAAACCTCCTTTCCACAAGATTTCTCTGTTGTCTGAAGCAAATTAAACAATTTGAAGGGATTCTAACAAGGGGAGAGGTGTGTGAGAAACGTGGTGATGGAATGAAGATATTAATCTCCCTTAGAAACACAGTCTGGAATGTTACCTTTAAGAAGAAAGGTATCACTTGCTATTTAAAAAGTAATTGTTCTAACAGTAACTGTCTTAAAAGTATCCTCTTGTCCTCAATACAGGACACAAATGATCCATAGCTTTTTATGACCTATAATAATAATTAAAAAAATAAACATCTCGCCCTATTTCCCTGTAGGGGCTCAAGGTAGTTTACAACAAATCGGCAAACATTCAATGCCATAAGGCAGTGTTTCCCAACCATTTTTGAGCTGCGGCACACTTTTAACATTAAAAAAATCCGGGGGCACACCACCAACCAAAATGACACAAAATGACACTGTAACACAGTAAAGAACGGCTGGGGATGGTGAGCTGCTGGGAGCAGCTGCTGGGAGTGCCGAAGCCAGGGAGGAGCCAGGCCATGGCCAAACCAGCTTTGCCCCGCCCTGCCCCCTGGCACTGCCCTCAAGGCAGTGGTCTGGGGGATGGGGTGGAGCCCCACAGCTCCCTCAGCTCAGTTCTTGCCAGCTTTGAGGGGGCAGTGCCAAGCCAGCATTGTGCTGGCTCTGCCACCACTGGCTTGGCACTGCCCTCAAGGCTGGTGAAGCTGTGGGAGTGCTGAAGCTGGGGGAGGGGGTGGAGCCAGGCCGTGCCATGCCCCACCCCCTCCCCAGCTTCAGTTCTCCCACAGCCGCCAGCTTTGAGGGAGCAAGCCAGCATTGTGCTGGCTCTGCCATCACTGGCTTGGCACTGCCCCTCAAGGCTGGCGGCTGTGGGAGAACTGAAGCCGGGGAGGGGCGGAGCCAGGCTGTGTCATACCCTCCCCGGCTTCAGCTCTCTCACAGAGGAGGAGGAGCATGAGTGGCGGACAGGCTTCAGTAGGCGGGGCTCCTCCTCCATGCGGCTTCAACAAGCAAGGGGTGAGAGTCATGGCGGGAGTCATGGCAGATTGGAGGCTGGTTGGGGAAATGGCCGAAGGAGGCGGTGCCCCAGTCCCTTCTTCTTTTTCTTCGCCGCCGCCCGTCCCTTCCTCCTCCTCTCCCAAGCAGGAGGGGGGAAGGAAGGGGGGCAGAGAACTTTTCTCGCGGCACACCTGATGATCACTCACGGCATACTAGTGTGCCACGGCACACTGGTTGAGAAACACTTCTATAAGGTGCTAAATCAGTGGTTCCCAAACTTTTTTGGCCTACTGCCCCCTTTCCAGAAAAAATTTACTCACCACCACCCTAGAAATTAATTTTTTAAAAATTTAATAGCAATTAAACAGAAAGATATATGTATTAATGCAATGGTTCCCAACCTTTCTAATGCCGTGACCCCTAAATAAGGTTCCTCATGTTGTGGTGACCCCATCCATATTTTTGTTGCTACTTTATAAATAATTTTGCTACTATTATGAATTCTAATGCAAATATCTAATATGCAGGATGTATTTTCTTTCTTTTTGATTTGATTGATTTTTATTGTGTTTTTTAACATAGAGTAATAAAAGCATATGGGTAAAAGAAAAATACCATAGAAGAAAAGAGTAAGAATCGGGATAGAGAGATAGGGTAATAGAGGGGGGGGGGGGGAGAGAAAAGGACAAGAGTGTTAGTTAGAAAAGAAATAAAGATAATTATTGCAGTTGATCTTCCAGTCAGGTCAACAGGGGAATTTTGCTTGCTTTCAAAGTTTTTTCTTTCATCTATTTACAAGTCCAGTGGTCTTCTTCATAACATCCTAATGTTATTGAATCTTTGTTTCTTTCAAGTAAGCCCGTACAGGCTGCCAATTTATTCTGTTTTTTAGCTTTTGGTTGTTTACTATACTTTTTAGCATATCCAAATCCATGAGTTCACTTAATTTGATCGCCCAATCCGCTGGATCCGGTGGATTCTCCTTTTTCCAGTTCCTTGCCAGAATCATCCTGGCCGCCGCTGATATGTAGTAAAGTATTTTGTCTTTGTTTGCCTCCATTTTCCCATTAGTTAAGTTTAGCAGGTAAACTTCTGGTTTAAATTCAATATTAGTCTCTAATATGTTTTGGGCATGCATATGAATTCTCTTCCAGAATTTATTGATCTTGTGGCATGTCCACCAGCTATGCATAAAAGTTCCTGTCTGTGCTCTGCATTTCCAGCACTTGCTGTTTAACTTTTTGTAAAATTTTGCTAATTTTTCAGGGGTCAAGTACCAGCGATAGAAGACCTTGAACCAATTTTCAGTTACAGTAGTTGCTCCGGAGTATTTCATATTCTTCCTCCATAATATTTCCCAGTCTCTTAATAATATAGTATGGCCCAAATCTTGAGCCCACTTTATCATATTATCTTTTATTTGATCTGTTTCTGTGTCCCACTCAAGTAATTGTATTTTCATTGCTACAAATTGAACATAATTAATGTTGTGACCCAGCTATGGCAGCAATAAAGTCCCGGAGTAGAAAAGGATAACAAATGTTTATTTAACAAGACATGGGAGTTGGTCTAACAAAAAATAGCCTTTCGTCGGCTGGAGAAAAACCCTCACTAAACCCAGGAATCCCTAAACCAAAAATGCCGAAGATAAAAGAACAATAAAACAAATAGCAGGCGTCCATCTGTGGTATCCAGTAGAGGAATGTTCAAGAAGCGAAGTCAGTCACCGATCCAAGGTCGTCAGGTAGGAGAAAATCAATCAGGATAAGGAGGAGATGTCACCGTGTCGAACAGGAGGAGTAGTCTGGAAAATCAGGAACAAGAATACCAGGAACCAGGATACATGAGCTAGAACAATAATAACTCCTTGACCACCGCAGGGATCAAGCCAAATACTCATATTTCTTATAGGACTCTCAATCAGAGTCCTCGGAGACCCCACCCAGCTCCAAAGCATCAGCATTCCTATTCCCTGCAGCTGTAGCACCAGGCCCAGGTCTCCAAGCCAGCCAAAGCTCTTCTTGGCTTAAAGGGATCCCCTCAGCCTCAGAATGCGAAGACGGCCAGTCCCGGTCCGTCTGGAACCCCAGAAACGTGCTGGTCCCCGAGTCCGCATTACATACATCCCTCACCACCTGCACCAATGCCGAATCCAGATCGGTATCACTTTCCTCTGACTGCAATTCTGCATTCCCTGTGAAACCCTCAAAAGAGCCAGACTCAGAAGGCTCCCTAAGTAAATGCTGGATTTTCCTCCTTTGTTCATTGTCTTCATTAATGCTCGAGGCACTAGCCACCCTCTTTACTCCAGCTGTAGGAGCCTGGTCATTCAGAGCCGTGCCCCAAACTGAGCTATTGCTTGATGTTACTGCCTCCACACCTCCCTCCATGTTACTACCTGTAGCAACTAGAGGCTCATTCACAACAATTAAAGCATAGTGATTAATCACAAAAACAATATGTTTGGGGGAGTATGGACAATGGATGATGGGATTTGCAGTAACTTCAACCAATTCAGCTCTGACTTCCACAGCCAAAACCCCATGAATGACAGACCTGAACCAAACTTGGCACACAGAACCCCCATGAACAACAGAAAATACTGGAGAGGTTTGGGAGGAATTGACAGTGATTTAGGGGAGATGTAGTTCACCTACATTTGAAGAGCACTCTGAACCCAAACAACCCTAGATCTGTACCAAATTTGGCACAAATACTCAATATGCCCAAATTTGAATACTAGTGGGGTTGGGGGATTGATTTTCTCATTTGGGAGTTGTAGCTGCTGGGATTTATAGTTCACTTATAATCAAAGAGCATTTTGAACTCCCAACAGCAATGGAATTGAACTAAACTTGAGCAATAGAGAATACTGGACCTTAGAAATTGGGAGTTGCTTGCATTTTCCTTCGTGCCACGGCCATCTCCCAGGAGGTGCCTGCAAACGCCGCAGCGGCTCAGGGGGGTTTGCAGATGCAGAGGCTTCCCTTTTCCGCTGGACCAACTGGCAGGCACACACTTGCAAGCGCGTGACTGTCTCAGCCTGCCAGTTGGAATCCCTGGGCAAGCGTTGCTTGGAAACCGCAGTGCGCGTGCCCTTCCTTTCCTCAACTTCGTCCACGGCACAGTCCCGTATCGCCCCTTCCTTCCAAGGGACCCGTTGGATTGGAAGGGGCAATACAGGACTGCACTGTGGGTGGAGTTGAGGAGAGGAAGGGGATGTGCGCTGCAGTTTCCAGGCAGCGCCTGCAAGGGGTTTCCAACTGGCAGGCGCACACTCGCACGCTTGCGAGTTGGAATCCCGCCACCGCCCCCATACAGGGCTTCAGTGCCCCCCAAATTCTCCTGAGCCTCCCACTGCCCCCTTGGATTGCCTCACCGCCCACTAGGGGGCAGGACCACCCTCTTTGGGAACCACGGTGCTAAATGAAGAACAAAATAACCAAAACTACCCAAGTCCCACAAAACAATTTGTCATCCACATTAAAATAAATTCAATCAAAGGCTTTGCTGTAATCTATAAAGCACAGGTTGATTTTCTGTTGAAATTATTCAGTACATTCAATTATCCATCATTGTTATTGTTTATTCGTGCAGTCGTTTCCGACTCTTTGTGACCTCATGGACCAGCCCATGGCAGAGCTCCCTGTCGGCTATCACTACCCCCAGCTCCTTCAAGGCCAAGCCAGTCACTTCAAGGATCCCACCCATCCATTTTGCCCTTGGTTGGCCCCTCTTCCTTTTTCCTTCCATTTTCCCCAGCATCATTGTCTTCTCCGAGCTTTCCTGTATTCTAGTTATGTGGCCAAAGTACTTCTTCTTTGCCTCTAATATCCTTCCCTCCAGTGAATAGTTGGGCTTTATTTCCTGGAGTATGGACTGGTTTGAACCTCTCGTGGTCCAAGGCACTCTCAGAATTTTACTCCAGCACCACAGATCAAAAGTGTCTATCTTCCTTCGCTTAGCCTTCCTTATGGTCCAGTTCTCACATCCATAGGTTGCTACTGTTGGGCCTGTAAGTTCAGGGGTTGTGGGATCTTCGGTGCAAGGGGATGGACATTTGTATCGGCAGGGTTTTGGGGAAGTAGCTGAAGGGAGTTCAGTTTCTCTTGGGAACTAGCCTCTGAAGTCAGAGCAGTTGGGAGATAAGACACCTGTGTTTAAGCTTCGGATAAATTGAATGTTAATTGGCAGATTCAAAGCCTTCGCTCTTGCTGCAGCTTGAATGCCAATTAGGGGGAGCGAAAGAAAAATCTAGTTTTTGGGTTTATAGCTGTGCTCATACCTTAGGAAATTTAGATTCACGGCAACTTTGCTAACTGAAGGTCCATGGATTCCTGAGCTCAAGTTGTTGGCCTAGTGGGGCCTCAAGGAACCTTGTTCTTGTATTCCTAGTTTTGGAGTTTTATTCTGGACTTAAGACTTTGTTCTGCTTATGGAAATATTATGGCTTTTGGGTTTATGGACATTGCTTGTCTGATTCATCTGGATTACCTTGCAGCCTTTGTTTTGCCTTTGGCTTATGGAACATTTCTCTTATGGAATATTGATTGCTTTTTTCCCAACCTTTTACCCTTTTTGCATTTATTTGATTGCTTGCTTTAATAAAAAGACTGCATATCAAGTACTGGTGTTGTGTGAGTGATTTAGGGCCCAGGTCACCTGGAGTGCGACAGCTACAGGGAATACTATTGTTTTAACTATGCAGATTTTTGTTGCCAGTGTGATGTCTCTACTCTTCACTATTTTACTGAGAGTGGTCATTGCTCTCCTCCCAAAAAGTAAACGTCTTCTGATTTCCTGACTGCAGTCTGTCTGCAGTAATCTTCGCACCTAGAAATACCAAGTCTGTCACTACCACCATGTTTTCCATATATCCAGCATACGTTTGTATTTTGAGCCCTAGAGCCCCTTCCTTTCCTGAAGCTAACTTGGACATCTGGCATTTCTTGCTCCATATATTTGGGGGGAGCTTACTGTGCTTTTTAGCTCCTCTTCAATTTACTATTGGAGTACATGTTAAATATACGAAAATGGTTTCCAATCCACTCCACACATAAATGAGTAGCAAACCAAAACAGCCAGCACGTTAGGAAGGGACGTGGTTTATTTTGGTTTGCATTGGATAGAATGATAGACCTATTTTAATCAATTTATGCCAGGAATGTTTAAGGTGTGTTTAAGGTGTAGTTCCAAGCGTTATACACTATTGACTATGCTAGCCAAGACTAATAGGAACTGCCCTCCAAAAATACGCGGAGGAGATCATTTTGTCCACCCCCAATTTATGCCCTTTGATTTTATCTTTGTTAGGCACAAACATAATCATGAAATTAGCCAAATCTGGATTTGGGGAAATAAGGAGCTAGCATCAATTTTTAATTTATGTTTCGTTTCCCAATTCCATGGGCTAAACTTTGCTCCTGGAAATACCAGTGAAAAGCCCTTTGTTACTTGTCCATGTTTCTCCCTTGTGTGGAAGAGGGAAGGAGGAGGCCAATGTGAGGGGCTCTTAACTGGTTTTTCCATGTTGTCAGGGTCCCTATGATGTCAAAGGATGTGGCTACATCCTTGCCATCATCTGGCCTGAAAATTGCTTGGGAATGAAAGGGATCCAGCTTCTCAATTCCGGCCTAGATTCTAAGAATGCCCATCCCTGTTTTGTTTTTGTTTTTTCAAGGAATGTAAGGCCTGTTCATTTCATATGCAGCATTTTGGTTGAACACCCCCTGAACTTTGCACTGCATGCTTGCAATCTGGTTTTAAAAACAATATCGAATGTGGTGTCCCGCCAGGACCAAAAAAGGGGGCTTTAAAAGGATGGATGAAATCTATAGGCCCTGGTGTTCGCATTCTAGCCTTCCCATGCACAAGAAACCTGGAGAGTCTCTAAGCAATGAGTTCAGGACTCCAAAAAGGTGAACTCAAACAAGGTTTATTTAATAACAACCAGTAAAAATGCTGGTGGCACAAAAGCTTGAAGTAGGTTGCAAAAAGGCCTTAAATGGTCTGGGGCCAGTGTACCTAAGGGACCGCCTTTCCCTATACTGTCCCTCCAGACCACTGCGTTCAGAAACTTAGAACCTCCTTGAGATCCCGAGTTGTAGAAGTTTCTGTCTGACTACAACGAGAAGTAGAGCATTCTGCGTCATTGCGCCAACTCTCTGGAATGCTCTCCGAGGTCCGCACCTTGACTAATTTGTTGGCCTTACTGTTCAAACAGGCATTTGACTGCTGAATAACCCACAGGCACTTTATTGCAACCAATATAATCCATATGTGGTGTGACTTAGCCATTAACTGTAAATGTAAGGAGTTTTTAGATATGCAATTGTTTTTATCTGTTTTATCTGTTTTTAACTGGGTTATAAGGTGTAGTAGGTATTCATGCGTGGTTGGCATATATATGTATTTTATCCGTGTTTATTTGTGTCATAATTTGTTGTGAGTTGCCGCATGGGAGTGGCAACAGACAAGTCGAAACATTTTTAAAGGGTCCTTTAAACAAAGGGATTGCATTCGCTTGCCTTTTGCAGAGTGAAGGTACCTTTCTGTTGTTTCCAGGTTTCCAGTTGCTCCTCAAATGGTCCTCTGGCGCACGAAGTCCTTGGGACCCCAGAGATTACAGTCTATGGGTGAAGGGCTGGCCTTCCTATCACTGCAATCCTGGCTTGAGAGTGTTGGATAGGCTATACATGAACGAAGGTGCTTGTCTGAGCGTAGGCTACAGATTTCCACCTGTTTCGACCATGTGCTGAGCTTGAAAATGGCCAAAGAGAGGATGTCCTGCCCCTCAGATGACCTCAGAAAAGGGAGGAGTTAGGGTGGTGGCATCACCTTGGCACCAAACACAGTCCCTCCCACCAAGTCCGCATGGTTGAGGACAAAGGAATGCAAGTAAGGTCGATGTCACGATGCACGGACTTGACCGGCCCCTTAATCACACACACAGAGACAGAATAAAGGCTAACTACTTTATTGAATATAAGAACAGTTCCAAAGAATATAGTCCAATAGAATATGATGTAATCCAAAAGGCTTGAAGTAACAATGTCCAAGATAACGTAGCAAATAGGCAAAAGGCTTGGCAAGGCTCCGCAACCGATGCGGATCAGGAAACAAGGCAAGGCTCCGCAAACCGATGCGGATCAGGAAACAAGGCAAGGCAAGGCAAGGCTTGATGACCACGGCTAGCTTAGCTTGTGGTCCCACTCCGCTTCACGCCTATTCAGATGAGACGTGGCCGGAGCACTGAGGATCCGTTCCCACGGATCCTATACTTAATCCTTCGGCCGAGGTCCCCGACGCTCTAGGCTTCTGCGTCTCCAATCGCTGCTCACGGACCTCGGCCGGTCTATGCTCTTTGACCATTCCCTTCTGCTAGACTCTATGTTCCGTCTCCTATCAAAGGTTCGACCTTGTCTTTCCCCAGCTGTGTTGCTATCTCTCTGAGAGCTCTCCTCCCTAGCCGTTTCCCATTCGCCTTCTTCCATATCTTCCTCAGGAGGCTCCTGAGAAGATCTTCCTCCCGGATGTTCATAACTCCCAGAATCGCTATCTAACTGCACCTGGTTATCTGAATCATCCCTCGGACCAAAACACATTTCTTCCCAGGCCAAGCTCTCTGTGGGCGAAAGAGGCCCCTGAGGGGAAAGCTGTCCTTCGCCCCAATCATCTAGCTCATCCTCTGAATCAAGTTCTGGCGCTGCTGGTTCTAATGCTAATGGGACCCCAAGTCCTGTCCCCTGCCCTCCAGGCACAAACGAGAACTGCTGTGCTACAGTCGACCAAGTCCATGATGCAGTACCAAATAGGGGCGTAATACCCAACATTGTCTTTTTTTTGTCCCTATAAATTCAAATCCTTACATAATTATTTTCACAAGATGCAGGCATTAAACAATAAACTCACAGTGATAGAAATTATATTACGGTGTCTATGACCCAGAAAAAGAGTGCTGACACTAGGAAGTGACTAACTAAAATGCATGTATCAGAGAACCTATGGTAGATGACTGGCCAGGTGTGTAGAATCAGGCTCTATCTACACTGAGCATTTAATTCAGCTTCAAGACGACTTGAAACTGTAGTGGCTACAAAATACAGTGCAGATTAAAGAGGTTACAGCATATTAAAGCAAGTTGCAGGAAAGTCTGAGATAAGCCCTTTAATGTGCTGCGGCAGATCTCAGAGGAAAATTGGCTCTGCAGATTGCAAAGCACTTTGTAATATTAGGAATGCAGGGTGAGGGGGCTGCCAGAAAAATACCACAAGGCGATTGCAACTCCAGGCCATCCACTATCAAAGTTTCCCCTCTTTTTTTGAATTATGCAAATTGTCTTCTAATGCCTCCCAATTGTCCATAAATAGCTTGGACACTCCTCATTGATCCTCTCTCTTTTTACTTTCTCACCTTCTTTTAAAAGGAGCCCCCAGTAGCGCAATGGGTTAAACCCTTGTGCCGGCAGGACTGAAGACCGACAGGCCGCAGGTTCGAATCTGGAGAGAGCATGACTGAGCTCCCTCTATCAGCTCTGGCTCCCCATGCAGCGACATGAGAGAAGCCTCCCACAAGGATAGTAAAACATCAAAACATCCAGGCATCCCCTGGGCAACGTCCTTGCAGACGGCAAATTATCTCACACTAGAAGCGACTTGCACTTTCTCAAGTCGCTCCTGACACGGAAAAAAAAGTTATTTTAAAATGTTCCACTTCTTCTCATATCTCCCACTTCCCTCCATTGTCCTCAGCTTGCTTCAGTTGCTTCCAACTTAATTCAAAGTAAAAATGTATAGTAGTTTGTACTGAATTAACTTTGGGTGGGGAGAGAAGGGGCAGAATCTTGCTGAAAGCAAGTGGTGTAGTCTTCCTCCTCGCCTGTACGTGCTTCCTCATTAATAACACTATGTAACAAAATTTGAAAAGAAAATCTGTTCCTGGTTTGAAAGTGTTATTTCCTGTATAAATGTGTGGTGCTTACTTTGAAAGTTGTTGTTCTACTCCAGAAACTTTGTTTTTGTGGCTGCCACAAACTGTGTTGAACTGGTTGAGACTCTCGGGAGATATTCACTGAAAAAAATATAGAAAAATGTGTTGCAATATATCCCACAAGAACAAAGTTTTTGCAATTTAATAACCCTTTTCCATGTTTTATGATAGAATTAGGAAATGCCATTTATAACCCAGGAACAAAAATTCTGTTACATAAGCCTTCTTTCTACCTTCTAATGTTGCAAGGCTATACATATCCCAGTTTTCATTTGTGAAATGTTGTAAGATATGGACTTCTATTTAATGCAAGGTTCATAATGTGGACTCAACTCATAAGTTTGTTTATATATATATATGAGAGAAGGCAGAGGAAGTATTTATAAGCTGGCCACTGTGTTTTGGACTCATCACTGGTCTAAAGCAATGACATTCTTTGTTTCCTGTTGATGTTTACAGGTTCAGGGATAAATGCAGGGGAATGTGCTGGCAACTCTTTCTAGAACACGTAAAGTGAAAAACAGAGTCCTTCTCCCTGAACTAATTGAACCTAGAGATTATATAATGTGTCTGTCATGGGCAGAAGACAGGGTACAAATAGGGCTGGACTGCAGTATCTGTACTCCCCACCATTTATTTTATTTATTTATTTCCAACATTTCTACCCCGCTCTTCTCAACCCCCGAGGGGGGACTCAGAGCAGCCTAACAAAAGGCAACAATTCAATGCCGAACACAATATAAATACAATATAAAACCAAAAACATTCAGCATTAAAATACATTAAAATACAGTTAACATTAACAAATCATACACATTCACTTAAGTTAAAAACAGTGTTCCATCCATAGCAAGAGCATTGAGCCATATCCATCAACTTGCCATTACCAATCCAATCCAAAGTGCTGCATTGTGCTAATGTGCAAACGCCTGGTCCCACAGCCAAGATTTCACTTTTTTCCTTAATGTCAGGAGGGATGGGGTTGATCGTATGTCGCTTGGAAGCGCATTTCACAGATGGGGAGGCACCACCAAGAAGGCCCTATCTCTCGTCTCCACCAACCGCGTTTGAGAAGTTGGCGGGAGCGAGAGCAGGGCCTTCCCGGATGATCTTAGATTATGAGGTGGGACATAGAGGCTGATGTGTTCGGACAAGTAAGCTGGGCCAGAACCGTATAGAGCTTTAAAGGTCAAAACCAGCACTTTGAATTGAGCTTGGAAGTGGACAGGTAGCCAGTGGAGCTGACACAACAGGGGGGTAGTATGCTCCCTGTATGTTGCTCCAGTTAGTAATCTGGCTTCCGCCCATTGGACTAGTTGCAATTTCCAAACTGTCTTCAAAGGCAGGCCTGCGTAGAGCGCGCTGCAGTAATCTATTCGGGATATGACCAGAGCGTGGACGACCGTAGCCAGATCAGACTTCCCAAGGTATGGGCGCAGCTGTACCATTCCCATTCCACATACAATAAGCACGCAAACTGCAGACTCTTCTATATATTGGACACACCAGACATGTTTCAAGATTCAGATTATTCAGCATAAACAACAGCCATGTACCTCAAGAAAGAGTACATGGTATGAGGAGGAGGTTACTCTCTATACAGAACTTGGAAGAGTTCCTGTCAGGTACATCTCCTATATCAGTGGTTCTCAACCTGTGGATCCCCAGATGTTTTGGTCTTCACCTCCCAAAAATCCTAACAGCTGGTAAACTGGCTGGGATTTCTGGGAGTTGTAAGCCAAAACATCTGGGGACACACAGATCAAGAACTACTGTCTTAGATCCTCAAAACTGCCACCAGCCAGTGGTCATTGTGGCTGAGAGATACGAGAGATATAGTCTTCAAAACTGCCATGTGATGGTGCCAGAAGCGGTTACAAATTAGTGTCTATATTTCAAAAATACCTACCTGAGATCTACATGTCAAAAAACAGAACTTCTAAGTACTCTGGTCTTTCATTGATGATTTTAGGAATGTAAACAATAGTATTTCAAGTGGTTCATGTAACAAAATTTGGAAAAACAATCTGTTCCTGGTTTCAGGAGGAAATCGAAAACGTGGTTATGGGACCAGGTCTTTGGTTAGATGGCAGATAATTGACAATGGTAATAGTGATAATGTTATGGAAAATGGACTATGGACAGGCTTCTGATTGTGTTTTGCTCACTAATTTTGTTTCTACATAAGGCTTGACAGCCAGTATTATTGCACTTTTTATTCATATACTTTTTTATTTTAAAACTAAATTTAAAATTAATGTACTGTGTGTTTATATATAATTACTGTATATATTGTTTATATGTAATGGCATCGAATTGTGCCGGATGTAAGCCGCCCTGAGCCCCCCCCCCTTCCCGGGGGTTGAGAAGGGCGAGGTACAAATGTTTGAAATAATAAATAAATAAATAACTAGTGTTACTGTTTTATGACCAGTCATTTAAGAAACATTAGTTGGGTGACAAAGAGGACACCTGAGCATAGCTAAACAGTAGGCATGAGAAAAATGAAACGAAAATTAAAAGGATTCGTAAGAGATTCGTATGTAATGGGACTTTTGAGCTTTTACGGATCGCTGCCGCGAACCCGGAAGTAGACTTCCTTTTACGGTCCTTGAGGCCAACAATTTGCGTTATGATCGTAAGAAATTCTTAATTATTGTACTACGTACTCACTTCTCCCTGTCTTCTCCCCCTCATTTCCTTCCCGCCTTCATTCAGCTTCTTCTTTCCCCGCATTTCTATGGGGAACTGGAAGTGACGCTGCTGCTAGGTAGGCAATGCATTCTGGAAAGTGTAGTCCTCCACGCTTCCCCCCCTCCTTCTCTTCCCCGTTGCTCTGCTGCCATGCCCCATCGCAGGGGCCAGCTTCACACACACACACACACACGCTTCTCCTCCTCTCTCTCCCTGCGCTCTCTCAGATGCTTCTCTTCCCCGTTGCTCTGCTGCCATGCCCCATCGCAGGGGCCAGCTTCACACACACACGCGCGCGCTTCTCCTCCTCTCTCTCCCCTGCGCTCTCAGATGCTTCTCTTCCCGTTGCTCTGCCATGCCCCATCGCAGGGGCCAGCTTCAGCCCTCCAGGTACGTGTTTTGGACTTCAACTCCCACCATTCCTCACAGCCTCAGGCCTCTTTCCTTTTCCTCTCAGCCTGGGCAAACTTGGGCCCTCGCTCCTCAGGATCGGGGTGAGAGAGAGGCAGCAAGGAGCGAGGGGGGCTCCTCCTCCTTTTCTTTGCTGCTTCCAAGAATAGAATACCCCCTCCCTCCCTTCCTCCTACCCTCCCTTCTTCCTAATTGGAGAGACCCATCTAGAATTCAGTGTGGTTGATTCAAGTTTTGTTTACAACTCCCAGAAATCCCAGCCAATTTACCAGCTGTTAGGATTTCTGGGAGTTGTAGGCCAAAACCATCTGGAATGCGCATGCTCTGGCATACGATTACAACGAATTTCGTTAGTACTTAAGTTACATTTTAGAAATTTTTGGGAAATTTTTGTAAGTCTTTCTTTTACTAATAAAAAAATCCCCCATTTGATTTTAGAATCGCCATTTTTGGATTCGAAACCATGCCTACTAAACAGATTAATATATGTGCAATGATTTTTTAAAAAACCTTGTCCAGTTGAATAATTGCTGCACATAAACCCTACCCACCCAATTTCGTTTTCTTTTTTATCCTTCTATTACTTGAAACCTAAACATTTGTAATTTTCCTTAATGAAAATATGCACAAAAACAAAGTTTTTGCAGTTTAATAAACTTTTCCCGTGTTTTTATGATAGAACCAAGTAGGAAATGACATTTATAACCCAGGAACAAAAATCGTGTTACATACAAGCAAGCTCCTTGTAAATCATTCAGATGCTTCTTTGTGTGTGCTGAAAGGTGACATAAACCTCATTGAAAAAAATCATATTTTTTCTAGCTATGATGTCAGTAGAGGAAAATATTCAAAAGACAAATAAATATGTATAATTTAAAATGCTCCAGTTTCCAGGAGATAGCAAGCTGAAATTATTATGCAGTTCGTACATTAATTAGGTAGTGGGTGTGGGGCTGGAATTATTAACACATTGCTCTTGAATGTTTTATGTTGTCGGTTTTATTGACAGCCTTCAAGGCAAGCAAGATGCCTTGGCGCTTTTGTTCTCTGTTAGAAACAAGTTAGTGCAATGGACTGAACAGTGTATGTGTTTGTGTGCGGGCAAACAGCAGTGCCACTCCATTTGGTTTGTTTAAATGTTGAAGGCAGATGTTCCTAAACACTAGCTGTGTACATTTCCGTGTCCCAAATCAAGAAAAACAAACTTTGAGTGTTGTTTCAGAAGCTTACGTGTAAACAGGAATGATGTAATGTCAGGTGTTTCCATGGAAATACTGTGGCATCACCCAAGGAGATGTCAATAGATGAATGAGACTTTTTCTAGGATAGATAGCATCAAGAGAATGGTAGAATCTGGAACACGAACTCACTTGCTGCCACTCAAGCCTGGATTAACCCCTTTTGGCACCCTAGGCCACACTTTGGAATTACGCCCCCAAACCAATCTCTACCGCACCCACCCACCTCCTCCTCGCGGTGCTGCGCGCCCTCTTTCCTTAACTCAAGGAAGGAGGGTGCAAGGAGGAGGAGGCGGAAGGAAGTCCCGCCCCCGCTGCCGGCCCTGGGGCAGGGCTTCTCTCCGCCTCCTCCTCCTTGTGGCACACCCTCCTTCCTTGAGTCAAGGAAGGAGGATACGAGGAGGAGGAGGAAGGAAGGGAAGCCCTCGGGCCCTCGCAGCACGCCCTCCTTCCTTGACTCAAGGAAGGAAGGCGCGAGGAGAAGGAGGTGGAGGGAGGTGGAGGGAAGCCCCGCCCCTGGGGCCGGCAGCGGGGCCGTGAGCGCCTCTGCCTCCTCCGCCATATTCCTGGGTGCTGAGCATGCCCGGCAGCAACCCCGGGGGCTTCCTGTCGCCTCCTCCTCCTTTCGCCCTCCTTCCTTGACAAGAGGGTGGGGGCGATGGTGAGGGGGGCCACCATTCCCTCCTCCCCCGCCCCCTCGCAGTGCTGTCCCCTCGCCCTCCCCCGAGAGAGAGAGAGAGTCATCTCCATGCCGCGCGTTGCGGTTTTGTTTCAACTTTTTTTTGGTCCGTGTGAACTGCGCCCCCTTGGCTTGCGTCCCTTGGCCATGGCCTAGGGTGGGCTTATGGGTAATCCAGGCCTGCTGCCACTGCGAGGAACTTTGCCACCATGAGGGTAACCTCGTGGTGCTTGTCCTCCAGAAGATGTCTGACCTTTCTTTGCGGGGAAAGGTTAGACCAGTGGTTCCCAAACTTTTTTGGCCTACCGCCCTCTTTCCTGAAATTTTTTTTTCATTGTTACAAATTGAACATAATTAAAGCATAGTGATTAATCACAAAAACAATATGTTTGGGGGAGTATGGACAATGGATGATGGGATTTGCAGTACCTTTGACCAATTCAGCTCTGAACTTCCACAGACCACTGAGATCACCCACGAATTACAGACCTGGACCAAACTTGGCACACAGAACTCCCATGACCAACACAAAATACTGGAGAGACTGTCAGAAAATATACCTTGGCATTTGGGAGTTGCTGGAATATATAGTTTCCTGCCATCAAAAAGCATTCTGAACTCATGCAACCATGGAATTGACTCAAACTTGGCATAGAGACCACCCATGACCAACACTAAATACTGGAGGGCTTTGGAAGGAAATACTGGAGAGCTTGGGGGAGATGTAGTTCACCTACATTTGGTGAGCACTCTGAACCCAAACAACCCTGAATCTGGACCAAATTTGGCACAAATACTCAATATGCCAAAATTTGAACACTGGCGCAACTGGACCCCTCCTGACGGCGGTGGCAATGGCAGTCAATGGGCAGGAGAGAAGCGGGTGATGAGGGAAGGAAGGAAGGAAGGAAGGAAGGAAGAGAGGGAGGAGGAGGTCCCTCTCTCTCCTCCTCTTCCTTTTCCTCCCTTGCTGGCTCCTTTCTCCTTTCCCCCTCCCCACTCTAGACCTGGGCTCAAGCCTCGGGTGCTGAGGGCGAGGCAGCCCAGGGAAGAGGCGGAGGTGGTAGGAGCAGCGGCAGCAGAGAGCCTCTGGGAGGCGGCTCATGGCAGCCATGTTCGCTGGGTGTGTGCTCTGTTCCGCTTCCTCCCACAATCCCGTGCTTGGCAAGAGGAGGGGGAGGAAGGAGCAGGAGGAAGGAAGAAGAGAGAGAGAGAGACACACACAGCGAGATGGATGGGAGCATGTCTCCTGGCTCACGCTACCGGCCCCCACCACCCTTTTACAGGGCTTCAGTGCCCCCCAAATTCTCCTGAGCCTTCCAGCGCCCCCCTAGATCACCTCACCGCCCACCAGGGGGTGGTACCGCCCACTTTGGGAACCACTGGGTTAGACAATCGGGTCAGGATTGGGTGTAGGAGTTCGCCTCATTGAGTTGAGTAATAGTGACACTGCAACAAGATGTGTTCTAATGATTGAATTTCATTACCACCACACGGGCATAATCTTTGGGAGTAGGGGATGTGAGATAGTCTGCCATTTAGCAGCTCTGATGGAAATCCATTTAGTCCTTGTGTTTTGAGATTGCTCACATACTTTCTTTGAGCTCCACTATGTATTCTATTTTGATCTTTCAGTGGGTCCAAAAGCTGACATATCACAGTGAGGAACCTAATTTGTATAGGGGACCAGGTAACACCCCTTTGGTCCCACACAGGCCACATGATGTCAGACCCCATTGCTTCCTAAGTGGGAAGGCCAACTTGAAGAGGAACCTGAGATAGAGGAGGAGATACACTTTCTTCCGTGTGAGGAAACCTCCTGGGATCAAGGAACAGATTTTCTACTGCATCACTGGTTCTCAAACTGTGGTTCCCCAGATGTTTTGGCCTTCAAATCCCAGAAATCCTAACAGCTGGAAAACTGACTGAGATTTCTGTGAGTTGTGGGCCAAAATACCTGGGGACTCACAGAGTGAGAACCACTGATCTACATTACATAGAAATGTGCAAGAAAAATCTCGCTGTACTCAAATATGAAGACTCTCACAAGTTCAATGTGCACTCAAAAGTGCCATGCATATGCTCTATATAGCTTGCTCTATATAGCTTGCTGGAGCTCCTGGTGGTGCAGTGGGTTAAACCACTGAGCTCTGAACTTGCTAACCGAAAGGTCGCAGGTTTGAATCTGGGGAGCGGTGTGAGCTCCCACTGTTAGCCCCAGCTTCTGCCAACCTAGCAGTTCGAAAACATGCAAATGTAAGTAGATCAATAAGTACCGCTCCAGCAGGATGGTAACGGCATTCCATGCAGTCATGCTGGCCACATGACCTTGGAGGTGTCTACAGACAACGCTGGCCCTTTGGCTTAGAAATGGAAATGAGCACCAACCCCCAGAGTCGGTCACGACTGGACTTAACGTCAGGGGGAAACCTTTTACCTTTACCTAGCTTGCTCCCAAGTATATGGGCATAGAGTAGATTGTAGGACGGCTTTATTATATCTCCTAATCTATTTGAAGTATACTAAATGATCAAAGCACTAGGAACTCTTAAGACCATTGTTGCCACTGGGCCATGACAATGGTCATGAGAGTTCCTAGTGCTTTGATCATTTAGTATATTTCACATAGATTAGGAATCAGCAGTCCTTTGTCTGTTGTGGTAAGAGTGCTTTGGGGATGTGAGGAACTGCAAAAGACTTACATTCAGGGGCAGGGCCGTAGCCAGGATTTTGTTTCGGGGGGGGCTGAGACTGGGTGGAAGAGGGTCGACCCAAGCAAACCGTTTGTATTGTTATCCCAATAACCCCATAAATGGGGGATATAATGAGCATGGTGATCAGATCATGATATGAATAAACATAACAGTTTAAATAATGTACCAGTAAGGCCTTTTGCAGACCACCCTGAGAATTCGGGGGGGCTGAAGCCCCCTTAGCCCCCCTCCCCTGGCTACATGCCTGTTCGGGGGGGAAAGCTGGCTGGTGGGATCTGAAGTAGATGCACAGAAAGCATTTCTCATTTTTCCAAAACTGGACCAGTGTTTTCTCTAGGGCAGGATGGGAAACAAGCCACCTATCAGATGTTGTGATGGGATATAGCAGGCTCTATGCCTAGAGTGAGGTCGAAGTGTCATAGGATGGGAAGGTTTGACCTTTTGATGAGGTCATAAGTTGTGTGAGTGAATGTAACTCCTAGCAGTCCTTTTCTACATGGTGAAGAGTTCTGGTAACTGCAGTCAGTCCAGGATTTTTTTCGGAGGGGCTCCAGGGGGGCTGAGATGGAAGAGGGTGCAAATCTTTTGTATTGTTATTAACCCCATTAATGTGGGATATAATGAGCTGATCATGATATGAATAAACTAACAGTTTAAATAATGTACCAGTCTCGCGGGCTACATGCCTGTCTGGAGGACTCCTTGATTCCTATGCACCCCCTACTTAAAAAATCAACCTGCTGGAAATGCTGTAAAGCTCCCTAAGCCTGTGTGTGTCAAACTGTAAGAGGTTTTAGGCACTGTTTCAAAAATGCCAGCTCAGTCCAAAGTGACCGTTCCACTTTCTTGATCAGAAGAACTAAGAGCATTTGAGGGTCTGAGCCTTTAAACTCCAAAGGCGCACCTGACACGCTGCATAAATATACTGCTACTGTGATACTGCTGGGCACTGCATTCTTCCAAGTGACATTGAATCATGAGAAACCCAGCATACAGGTGGCTGCGTCGTTTTCGTTGTGTTTATTTTAGCCTGACAGTTTGGGGCAGGGCTGAGTTGGATTTGGGCCACACAGAAATGTTTGTTGAGTCGCGTTTCCCGAGCCAATGCCTATTTACAAAAAGCATCTTCAGAATGAAATGAGAGTCAATCCTTCCCTGGCTACAAGGAATCCACACAGGACGCACATGAATAAAAGCTTTTGTAGGAGCTTGGCATCTTTACGCAAGATGAATAATTGCAGTTCTGATAGGAGAAAATAGCTGGAGAAATTACAGGTTAGTTTTAACAGCGAGCTCTCCGATAGTGCCTGGGCATGCCATAAAATAGCTGACAAATGACTATGTAAACCAAGGGTGGGAATTATGCAGCCCTCCAGACCTTGTTGAACTGCAACACCCATCATTCCTCACCAGTGCCTCTGCTGCTTAAGGCTGCTAGGAGTAGCATTCCATTAACATCTGGAAGGTTACACGGTTCTCAGCCCTGCTTTTTATAGCATGTTGCTCCTGAAGCCATTCCGCCCAAACAGACATCAGTACCATTGCATCAATGAGGCTTAAATGAATTGGCTGGCAGTTACAGAGTTTAACTGCTCCATATTCACTCACACAACTTATGACCTCATCAAAAGGTCAAACTTTCCCATCCTACGACACTTCGACCTCACTCTAGGCATAGAGCCGGCTATATCCCATCACATGACATCCATCTATTTCCAGCAGGTGCCTCATGTTGTAGTTGAGCAAACTGAGCCTGTAGTTGCTACAGGTAGTAACTCGGAGGAGGATTCTGTGTTGGACATGTCACTGGAAGAGGGAGGTTTGGGCAGAATGACTGCAGCTGGGAGGAAAAGGGCTGCAAGTGCTGAGAGTTTGGAAGAGGCAGAGCACAGGAGAAAGGTCCGACAAATACTTAGGGAGCCTACCAGTGATGATACTTTTGAGGGGTTTGACGTAGAGTTACCCTCAGAAGAGAGTGATACCGAGCTGGACTCAGCACTGGTGCAAGATGTCAGGGATGTGATAAATGCTGAGTCCAGCGAAAGCTCCTTTTTTGGCTTTTCGAGTGACCCTGCTTGGCCTAGTGGGAATGCTGAGTCGGACTGGGGTCCTTTAACTGCTCAGCAAAGGTGGGAAGATTGGAGGAACACACCCAGGGCTGCAGCTGAGGGGAATGGGGCAGAGTTGGGTGGGGAGTCTGATGACTCTGATTTGTAAGGGTATTAAAGTAAGGCCTGGGGATTTGGGACTCTGCGGTCGGCCAAGGTGTTGCTGGTGGGTTGCTGGTTCCTGTATGTAGTGCTCTTGTTTCTTGTGTCGTAGTTCCTGATTCCCAGCAAGCTGTGAGTATTGGGCTGTTTTCCATGTTGGGTTCTGGGGAAGCTGCCATGGCAGCTCTAGCTGAAAATGTTGTATGTTGGGAGTTTGGGGTTTTAATGTGTGTTTTTATGTTTAGTGACTACCGCGTTTCGTTTGGTCTTTTCCTGTGTTGCTGTGAGTGCCTGTCTCTTATTTGGTATCGTATATGGGTGGAGGGGAGTTGCTGTGGGATGCGGGGGCTTTGATGTGTTTGTTTGTATACTTAGCTCCTGGAATTGGAGAAGCACTCTTCCTTTCCTTATTGGACGGGTCTTCGCATCGCAACAGACTTCGAGCCGGACTAAAGCCAAGGACTTCAAAAGATGGACGTCTTCCCTGTTTTTGTTTATTGGGCCTTTTTGGGTGTGGGTTCCTTTTATGCCGGACTGTGGCTGTGTTTTTTGTTGAAAATAAACTGTAAATACTTTTGCTAGCTTGGCGTGTCTTTGAGCCATCTGTGGGAGTCTCGACACCTCAAGTGAAGTCGAAGTATCGTAAGAGGCAGTGCCAGCAACATGTAAGGTTTCCCATGTTGCATAGGAAACAATGGGGGGAAGCCGGACAGCGATGCTTCCCTCCATGGGAGGAGGTAGGGGTGATGGGTTCACCACTCCCCACACTGGATTCACCAAGAGACATGGTAAATCCCCCTGCTTTCACCCAGATCGGGGATCTCAATGCGATGAGGTCTATAGTCACAATTGCGGTACTATGGATCTGTAAATGCTCCATATTCAGTTAGGGCGCATCTACACTGTATAATAATTAGTGCCTTTTGACTCCACTAACTACCATGGCCCTCTACGTTAGCCTTAACTTGTCGACAATCCGGAAACTCAAGCTGGTGCAGAATGCCGCTGCTCGCTTGCTGGCGGGAGCACCAGTGAGGGAGCACATCACTCCCATCCTTCGGCAACTGCACTGGCTCCCTGTGGAGTACCGAATTGCCTTCAAGGTGTTGGTTTTAACCTTCAAGGCCTTGCACGGTCTAGGGCCTGCGTACCTGAGGGACCGCCTTGCCCCGTATGTTCCCCCGAGATCACTACGTTCAGCTGAACAGAATCTGTTACTGGTTCCATCAATCCGCTCTTGCCATCTGTCCTTAACTAGGCAAAGAGCCTTCTCTGTGGTAGCTCCGGTGTTATGGAACTCCCTCCCAGATGACACCCGAGCGATCCCAGATCTCATCCCTTTTCGAAGGGCTTGTAAGACCGCCCTTTTTCGACTGGCCTTCAACTAGATATGTCTGCCCAGGAAATGCCTATGTATTATCCTGTACCTCGCGATGAGATATGGTTTTATGTTTTTATTGTATGGTTGGTACATGCCGCCTATTTTATGTGCTGTGATCTGCCCCGAGCCTGCTGGGAGGAGCGGAATACAAGATTGAATAAATAAATAAAAATAAATAAATCCTGGAGTTGTAGTTTGGTGAGGCACCAGAGCTCTCTGACAAAGAAGACCAAAGATAGCATTGAACCATGGCAGTTAAAGTGGTGCCAAATTGCATCAATTCTACACTGCTTATTTATTTATTTATTTTGGTTGGTGACCAGCAATATTCTACCGTGTAGATGCACTCTAACAATCATAAATACCCTTCTAAACCTATGAATACTTTGATTGTGCTTTTCCTGCCTGGCAGAGGGTTGGACTAGATGGCCAATGTGGCCTCTTCCAACTCTGTTATTCTGTGATTCAAACAGGCCAGCAGCTGTACTGAGAAATGGAGGCCTGTTACACTTGTGGTCAGTCCATGGAAGGATGATGTTTCCACACTCCTCCTGCTAGCAAGTAACAATCAAGCAAGATCCTTGTTATAATTACTGATCATGATGTTCCTTGCTAGCAGGAGAGGACTGGAAATGGCATCTTCTTCTGAACGGAACTTTATAACTCAGGGTGGCTGCCATTTGGGAAAATAAGTAGGGTGGTCAGGCCAGAGATGTTCCTTAGGTATGCATTTGTAATTGCCCTATATACTCATGCATAAGTTTAGCAATTTTAGTTTTTAAAAATCAACTAAAAACTAAATCAATTTACCCACAAGGCAACACAATCACTTTAACTCTTATTTTAAGGTACAGTGATTATGTTGACTTGTGGGTAAATTGACCTAATTATTTAGTTGATCTCGTATTTTATGGAGCCCCTGGTGGTGCAATGGGTTAAACACTTGAGCTGGCAGGACTGATGACTAACAGGTTAGCGGTTCGAATCTGGGGAGAGCAAGTTGAGTTCCCTCTGTCAGCTCCAGCTTCTCATGCGGGGATATGAGAGTAGCCTCCCACAGGATGGTAAAACATCTGGGCGTCCCCTGGGCAATGTCCTTGCAGACAGCCAAGTCTCTCACACCAGAAGTGACTTGCAGTTTCTCAAGTTGCTCCTGACACGAAACCCCCCCCCCTTATTTTAAAAAGGAACATTGCTCTTTTAGTAGAATGGTGAAAGGTAAAAACTTAGTCCATTCTGGAAGAACCTGAAAGAAGCACCAACCCCTCTTTCCACTGTGGTGGTACCTCTGACTTTTTCGAATGCCTATGCAGGGAAATGGCAGTGGCAGGGACTAGGGACAGTTGGCTCTCTGAACCAGCATTTGATTTTTCCCCTCTCCATTGAATAATTTTTCTTATCCACAGATCATATCAAAATCCATAACTTTGGCCCCCAAACCTATTCTCGACGTACACATTAATCACATGATACTTGACTATCTATATATATAAAGGAAGAGCCGTCATGTGAAGACTACCTCAAACAGAGAAACCTTACAACGCAGAAACACAAAACTTGCCAACAGAAATAGGCCTCAAGCAAGGTACGTTTGTAGCAAAGAAACTCCCCCCCCCCAAAAAAACCTAAAAGGCCCCCAAAACAACGAGTAAAAATAAAACTACATTTCCCAGAACCCTCCGGGGCTGCCAAAAACTCTCCCAGCCTCTACATTCTGACATCATGATTGGCTGCCAATAAGGGAGGATTTGCATAACTGCTGTGCTGGCCAGCCAACATGAACATTCCGACCCATAACAAACTGTCAGAGGAGTGTCAGAGCCTCCTCCAACACTTTCAAATCAGAAGACCATGATGGAGATCAACACCATTCAAGGGGAGCTCTTCTTCCTTTCCCAAAAGATCTCCAGTGGCTTGGAATTCCACATTAATAAGAGGACCATCCAGCAACAATGGGGTTTGCCAAGGAGGGTGCTCCAGCCCCTCTATATGCTGGCTCCAAGGGATGGAGGTCATCACCAAGTACCTTCTGATGCCCAGCGCTGGAAGAGCTCCCTCAGATGGCCTGTCCATGAGGAAAGCCTCATCGGACATCGACCAATGGGTGCAAAAGACACAGAGCAGGACATCTTGAAAAAGAGAGGAGCAGAAAGTAAGCTAGACATGAAGATCTTGAGAAAGGTGGCTAAAAAGGATACGGAAAGGATTTTTAACAGTCCCCAACAGACACTGGACGCACCTGTGAAGATAGAGATCCCCTGACAGGACAAGCCCTCCCCAAGCTGATCCGTCCTGGCCATGGTGCAAGTCAAACCCGAAGGACTGCAGGCAAAGAGCTGAGGCACAAACCCAATTCACTTCAACACCATAACTAACAACAATTCCAACCCTTACATACTCAGACTTTCTCGCATCTTCTAAATAGGGCACAGCAACGCGTGCTGGGTACAGCTAGTATACAGTAAATAAGCTATGTAGAACAGTCTTTCTCAACCAGTGCGCCGTGGCACACTAGTGTGCCGTGAGCGATCATCAGGTGTGCCGCGAGAAAAGCTCTCTGCCCCCCCTTCCTTCCCCCTCCTCCTGCTGAACTCCTGCTGCTTGGGGAGGAGGAGGAAAGGGCAGATGTGCAAAAGAAAGAAGGGGCCGGGCACCGCCTCCTTCGGCCGTTTCCCCCAGCCAGCCTCCAATGCCATGACTCCCACCAGGCTCCAATCCGTCATGACTCCCACCATGACTCTCGCCCCTCGCTCTCTGAAGCCGCACGGAGGACGAGCCCCGCCCACTGAAGCCCATCTACCGCTCATGCTCCTCCTCTGTGGGAGAGCTGAAGCTGGGGTAGGGGGCGGGGCATGGCTTCCCCTCCCCCCAGCTTCAGCGCTCTCACAGCTTTGCCAGCCTTGAGGGGGCAGTGCCAAGCCAGCAGTGGCAGAGCCAGCACAATGCTGGCTTGGCACTGTCCCCTCAAGGCTGGCGAAGCTGTGGGAGAACTGAGGCCGGGGGGAGGGGCGGGGCATGGCACGGCCTGGCTCCTCCCCCTCCCCTGGCTTCGGCGCTCCCAGCAGGTCACCATCTCCCAGCCGTTCTTTACTGTGTGAGAGTGTCATTTTGTGTCATTTTGGTTGGTGGTGTGCCCCCGGATTTTTTTAATGTTAAAAGTGTGCCGCAGCTCAAAAAAGGTTGAGAAACACTGATGTAGAATATGGATCCTTATGTCATCACGGTGTCAATAGGTGTGCCTAGTTTTCCATAAATCTTTCTAGTGTCTGGAAGAATCTGGATACTTTATTGATTTGTAACTGCTATTAATGACACTGGATGTCACAGATCGGTGAATCATAAATGAGGCATACAAGAACTGGGCAAGCCTGCAGAATGAGGCACTTCCTCCTGTAATGCAGAGCTGGCTTGGCAAAGTAGTAGAAGCAGCTGCTTGTAAAATGGTGACATGAAACTGCCGTTCTAATATTAGAAAGGACAGAGCCAAGAGCTCCTTTGAGCCATTCTAATTACTTGATATCAAAACAAAAGGGGATTAGCATTGGCACCACCACACTTATTGAAGCTGACAGGCTGTGCTACCCTGTGCTGGTGCCACCCTGTCTCGCCCATCCCCAATGAAGGCTATGGTTTTGCCTCTTCTTCAGAATCAGAATTAAAATCTGGCCCTCTTGTCAGCCTGAAACTAATGCCAATTTGAATTTCTTGGTTATCTTTTAGTCTGCATGTGATGTCTGCCTTCTTGGCTCCAAAACATTTTGGGGAGAAGGAAGGAGTAGTTAGCACCTTTCTGCTGCTTTATTGCTGCATTGTCTTCTGAGAATTGGCACCTTTGCTTACCTCTGGAAGTCAATTCTGTTATTTATCAAGTCTTTAAACTTGGGGAATGGAGGAAGAATGTGCTTTGGATGAAGGGTTCAGTGGAACTATTATTTATTTATTTATATTATTTCCAGCATTTCTAATCCCCGCTCTTCTCAACCCCCGAGGGGGGACTCAGAGCGGCCTAACAAAGGCAACAATTTGATGCCAAAACACAGTATAAATACAGTATAAAATCAAAAACATTAAGCATTAAAATGCATTAAAATACAATTAACATTAATACATCATATACATTCACTACGTTAAAACCAGTGTTCCATCCATAATAAGAGCATTGAGCCATATCCATCGACTTGCGATTACAAACAATCCAAAGTGCTGCCTTGTGCCAATGTGCAAACGCCTGGTCCCATAGCCAAGATTTCACTTTTTTCCTAAATGCCAGGAGAGATGGGGTGGATCGTATATCACTTGGAAGTGTGTTCCACAGACGGGGAGCCACTACCGAGAAGGCCCTATCGCTTGTCCCCACCAACCGCGTTTGAGAAGTCGGCGGGAGTGAGAGCAGGGCCTCCCTGGATGATCTTAAATTACGAGGTGCGACGTAAAGGCTGATGCGTTTGGACAAGTAAGCTGGGCCAGAACCGTATAGAGCTTTAAAGGTCAAAACCAGCAATTTGAATTGAGCTCGGAATTGGACAGGCAGCCAGTGGAGCTGACACAACAGGGGGGCGGTATGCTCCCTGTATGTAGCTCCAGTTAGTAATCTGGCTGCTGCCCGTTGGACTAATTGCAATTTCCGAACTGTCTTCAAAGGCAGCCCCACATAGAGTGCGTTGCAATAATCTATTCGGGATGTAACCAGAGCGTGGATTACCATAGGCA
The DNA here is from genome assembly GCA_030556195.1 of Anolis apletophallus. Classification (NCBI taxonomy): domain Eukaryota; kingdom Metazoa; phylum Chordata; class Lepidosauria; order Squamata; family Anolidae; genus Anolis; species Anolis apletophallus. Next base: position 106,181,916 of record JARBWK010000010.1, on the reverse strand, counting down.
GAGCAGACTTCCCAAGGTACAGCAGTTAGAGAACGCATTGAGCATCCTACTAGTGTCATAGCTTATATCTACTAGTATTCCATAAGCCATGAATCAAGAGTCTTTAATATTTCTCTGAAACTGGTGGTGATTCTGTAAAATTTGCTTATTGTTAGAAATAGTGGAATGGAGGAAGTTTTAGTGAGTTGGGTGCACTTTTCCATCTAGTCCAGTATTGTCAACTGACCATAGGTGCTTCTATTCTACACTGTAGGATGAATGCCGTTTGTCACCACTTTAACTTTAGGACATGTCCACCACGTATGGAAGAAAGTACCCTCCTGCTTCTTACACTTCCAGCACTTATTCTCTACATGCAATGTAGACTCAATGCAATGGAATTGTGGGAGTAATAGTTTTATAAGATCTTTAGCTTTCCTTATGTAATCCAGACAGCCAAGAGACCTCAGATGAATTTCATATTTTTCTTCTTCTTTATTTAAAACCATTTCTGCTTTTCTGTAGTTTTGCTATTCTGAAGCAACTGAGAGCCTCGGGAGGACTTAGCAGCAACCGTACTCAAACTATATCAAACCAAACCCTTTAATAAATGTATTAAATGGGATTTAATATTGAGAATGGAAAAGAAGATAATATCAAAAACCTACTCCATGTTGTTGAATTGGGCGACGGAGACGGATGTAATTAAGCAATCAATGGTTAAGTGGGCACAAAATATTGGGAGGCCAATCCAATTCAAGGAATGGGAAAAAATTTGGTGCAAACACCTGAAAATTACTTATGCGACTGACTTAAAGGAGAACTGGCTGAAGATGATACACCGTTGGTACATTACCCCCCAAAAATTGAACTTAATGTACAAAAATGTAGAGAATAAGTGCTGGAAGTGTAAGAAGCAGGAGGGTACTTTCTTCCATACGTGGTGGACATGTCCTAAAACAAAAGAATACTGGCAAATGATACATGATGAATGTAAAAAATATTGAAAATTGAATTTAAGATGAGGCCAGAATTATATTTATTAGGCCTGATTGAAGACGACACTTTTGTAAATGATAACATAGAAAAACTCTTCGTGTTCCTGACAACTGCAGCAAGGATAGAGTTTGCAAAGATCTGGAAGCAAAACCTCATACCCACAAAGGAGCAGTGGATATGTAAAATAATTGAAATAAAAGATATGGATGAATTAACGTATTGGTTGAGACAGAATAATGGCAAAGGCATTATAAAGACAGATTGGACCTTGGTTGATGAATATGTGAAGAATATATAATAAGAAAGGAACACTGTCAGTAATAGATTAGGAAGATTAAGAGCATCGGGGATGCCTCGAATAAAATATTGATTATTGTAATAAAATATATAAATAGCGTGAAATGAGAATGGAAGTTAACATATCCCTTTTCCCCATTTGACCCCTTTTTCCCTTCCCTTCCTTACCCATACCTAATTATTCCCCATTGTTATCATGTATGTTTTGAAAAATGAAAACTGTTTAATAAAAAATATTTATATAATAAATGTATTAAATGATCTATATTAGTGTATGCTGCATTAATTAATATGTATTGTATAAAACCAAATCAAATGCCGATAAGTTGCCAAGCCAAATTAAAGATGCAGGTTATGACCTATAAAGCCTTAAATGATTCGGGCCCTGCCTATCTTCGTGATCGCATCTGCTTCTATGACCCGGCGTGAACTCTGAGATATTCTGAGGAGGCCCTCCTTTCGCTCTCACCACCCTCATAAGCATGGTTGTTGGGGACGAGAGAGAGGGCCTTCTTGGTGGTGGCCCCCCACCTCTAGAACACCCTTCCAAGGGAAATAAGACAGACCCCATCCCTCCTTTCGTTAGAGCTTGAAGACCTGGTGGTTTCAACAAGCCTTTGAGAATGACTAGTTCTAGCCCCAGCCCCTAACATTGTTGAATATAGCCTTCCTACCTATTACCCTGGTCATCCCTCCAATAGGTCCTAGAAATGAGCAGCTACAGATCCGTATCTCCTGTTGCTGTTAACCTGTTATAGCACTGTACTTAATTCCCAGTCCCCTCATATTTTGAATTTGCACTAGCCTTGACCCAGCCTTTTAATTGCTATGAACAGGTAAAATTGTTTTTAATATATATGTGTTATTGTGATAATTTTATGTTTATGTTGTTTTGTTAATTTTATGTTATGCTGTTTACTCTGTATGTTTTGGTGTTTACTTGGAAACGGCCCTGAGTCCCCCTCGGGGAGATAGAGTGGTATATAAATAAAGTTTTATTGTTATTATGTACTGTGAAGGCACCCATTCACCTCATCTCCTCTATTTGCCGAAATGCCTGGGAACAGAGATCGCTGTTAAGAAATATTTCTCCAGCAATCTCCCAAGCCTGGAAATATTATCCCTTTTGCATGTGAGTGAAAGACAGCTAATTCACTTTTTCAGCAGGGCTGTGTTATGCACAGTTTACCTGGCTAGATGTGTCCAGAGGCTTTCGGTTTCCACAAAAAACAAGGCTAAGCAGAAATAAATAAATCAGCCTTTTTGAATGGGTAGCTGAGCCTCTGGATATCTGGCAATATCACCGTTTGTTTTCCGTGCCATTGTCTTCTTTGGGACTGAACATTAAGTCAATCAAGAGACCATCTGCATATCCACATCATCATCTTGTTCAGTGTTAACCTGCAGGTCACAACCAGACACAGTGAAAGCATCTGCCCTTGCGCTTTGCTACTCTGCTCCTGTGTACACATGCCCAATGTGGAATGCATCTCATCACGTTAAAACAATGGCTGTGGCTCTTAATGAGACATTGAAAACACAGAGTAGAAGCTAAAGAAAATATTGCTGATTCAATTTTAGTGTGAAAATAACTTTTTTATATATATAAAATTGGTCTAGAGGTCATATCAAAGATACAGTGCAAGGTGCAATTAAATACATTTAAATATATCATCAACATTCATAGTAATCATTCAAATATACATGGCATGTATGTCATTATCATTCATAGAATGCATATTATCACAATGAGTATTCATATCACGATAGTATACCTATAATAGAGCAAGGTACTAGCAACAAACTTAAAGAAACCATCTAATTAACCTGTAGTCCCACCTAAGGGTGAAAAATTCAAACCCAATTGTAGTATAGCAATTAATCCGGAGTATCCTGGAATGTGGGTTATGGATTGCCTCTCCAAATTAGGGATAAACAAACGATGTCTTTCCAAAGATCCGTTTTACTGTTAGTATACTGGCGTTTGTCCTCCGCAAGGATGGCAGTAAATTGGTGGGTAGCAGGCTGAGGTTTCATAAATCTAATGGTGTTATGGAAATCTCCGCGTAGTTCGTCTGACGGTTCTAGTGCAGAGCTCGGGACCGTTTCGGGGGGGGCTCCTGGGCTGTGGACAGAGCTCACGGCTTCATCAGAGGCTGCATTGGTGTAGGCTTGTACCCGCAAGCAAAAGCATGTGTCAATGCAGGGAAGGTATCTCACACATAGTGCATCGCGAGCAGGTTTCACCAAAAGTAGCAGCCAATAATGAAAGGACCAAGGCAGTGACATCTCCGGCACATCCCCTGTTCGGATAATAGCCAGCATGCCAATGCCTTAAATCAAGAAATAGTTTTTTAAAGATCTACAGAGATACTTGCAGGAACATCTCAGCAAGTGAAAGTCCAAAAGTGGCAGGCTAAAACCCGGAACCTCAAACCATGGCTGATACTGAACGAGAGACCCCCCAGAGCACACAGAAGATTGGGTGACTTGGAAGGCACTAAGCAGACTGTGCTCTGGCACCACGAGATGCAGACCCAACCTTAAGAAATGGGACCACAAAGTGGAGACCACGAGCAAACCATAAAACAGTGTTTTTCAACCTTGTTTGAGCCGCAGCACATTTTTTACATTTACAATATCCTGGAGCACACCACCAACCAAAATGACACAAAATGACACTCTAACACAGTAATACATATAGTTAATATATTTTTTAAATGTATTTATTCACTCAGTGTGAAACCTGGGCCTGTTTCGATGAACACAACATAGATATCCTGGCAGGAATGGCAGAAAGACACACACGAAGGTCTTGCTCAATTTATAGTTTACACACAATCAAAGAGCATCCTGAACTCTTGCAACAATGGAAATGAACCAAACTTGGCATATTGAACTCTCATTACCAACAGAAAGTACCGAAAGGGTTTGCTTGGGAATTGACCTTGAGTTTGTAAATTATAGTTCACCTACACCCAGAGAGCACTGTGGACTCAAACAATGTTATGTTATGTTGTTGTTGTTTTCTATCCAGAATCACAATGTTGGAAGGAGGCTCACCACTTTAAGGTCTCTAAAACAGGCATGGGAAAACTTCAGCCCTCTGGGTGCTTTGGACTTCAACTCCCACCATTCCTAAAACAGGCATGGGAAAACTTCAGCCCTCCACCATCCCACCATTCCTAATAGCCTGAGGCCCTTTCCTGCTTAAGTGGCTAAGGGGGGAAAGGAAAAGGGCCTGAGGCTGCTAGGAATGGTGGGAGTTGGAGTCCAAAACACCTGGAAGGTCCAAGTTTGCCCATGCCAGTTGTCGACAGAGACCTCTTCCTCCCCCTTCCTCTTCGCGCCGTTTCTTCCCCCTCCTGCTGAACACTTACTTTTTCTTCTCCACTCAGGCTTCCTTCTTCAGGAGGGAAGGGGGGAGGAAGGAAGACGTGACCCGTGCAGGCGCTCTTGCACAGACCCGCCCCACGTCTTCCTCCCTCGCCCCTCCCCTCCGGAAAACGCTCACGCTGCCCCCTCGGATCAAAATGGCGGCAGCATGAGCAAAGCGAGGCAAAGCGAGCAGAGCGAGGCTGGGAAGAAGGGAGCCCGAGTGGAGAAGAAAAAGTGTTTGGCAGGAGGGGGAAGAAAGGGTATTGGAGGTTCCAATTTCCCACGGCACACCTGATGATCGCCAGGCTGGGATTAGGCTCTTCGGTCGCCCGAGGCCAAGATGCCCTGCGCCGCCCCCCAGGGTGCTGCTGCGCATGTGTGGCAGCAGCCCCGACCATGCGGCTTCCGCGACCGGAAGGAGGGCCCGAGGAGGTGGACGGAAGCCACGCAGCACTGGCCCCACAGCTTCCGTCCACCTCGCGCCTTCCTTTCGGTCGCGGGAGGAGGAGGAGGAGGTGGAGGTGGACGGAAGCCACGCGGCACTGCTCGTGGGGCTTCCGTCCGCCGCCTCCTCCACCTCCCGCGACCAAAAGGAAGGTGTGAGGAGGAAGGGAAGTCCCGCCCTCCTCCTCGCCGCCTGGGCCGCCCCCTTGCAAAGGAAGGAGGCAGCCAGGAGGAGGAGGAGGAAGGGAAGCCCGCTGGCAGGCATGCGTGCGCATGCATGCATGCCCGCCGGCGGGGCGGAGCTTCCCTTCCTCCTCCTCGCCGCCCCCTTCCTTTGCAAGGGGGTGGCCCAGGTGAGGGAGGGTGCCATTCCTCCTCCCGCCCCCTCACAGCGCTCTCCCCCGCCCTCTTCCAAGGTATGATGACTCTCTCGGGAGAGGGCGGGGGGAGAGCACTGTGAGGGGGCGGTTTTCTTAAAAAATGTTTTCGGGGGGCTGAATCCGCGGCCCCCCAAAACCTGCCGCCCGAGGCCACGGCCTAGTCTGGCCTTATGGGTAATCCGGGCCTGATGATCGCTCACGGCACACTAGTGTGCTGTGGCACACTGGTTGGGAAACACTGCCATAGAACACCTATTACAACGCAACCTGAGCCTACCACATGCACAATGGAGGACCTTCTTATAGGAACACCAGAAGCACTCCAAGTGACCAGCTACTGGTCAAAGGACATTTAGTATAATACCAATTTTTAAAAAAAACTTTGCATTTTTAAAAATACATTACAACTGTACCCTCGGTTCACTTCTGATACGATAAATAAATAAATAACTTTTAAAAACACCCCATGACATCAGTTGTTGAATAACTATACAAACGCACAGGTTCAAATATCTATGAATTAAAAATAAGATGCATTTATTACAGGATAGGCATCGTAATACATGGGTGCAACCCCCTCATGATACACATCAACATAGAGAGCAAAAATGCTATAGAGTGTATGAGAAAAGGCAAACAAACAATACAAAGAGGAACATATGGAGGGAAGCAAATGCATAATAATCCCATACCAAAATCAGGCCAAAGTTCCAATGATACATGTAGTGTTCACCAAAGTCTCGTACAATTCCACATTGAGGGTGGGGGTCCCTCCATATGTTCCTCTTTGTATTGTTTGTTTGCCTTTTCTCATACACTTTATAGCATTTTTGCTCTCTATGTTTATGTGTATCATGAGGGGGTTGCACCCAGGTATTACGATGCCTATCTTGTAATAAATGCATCTTATTTACTGGCTCCAGTTGGGTATTCTGCACCCCCACCCTCAATGTGGAATTGTACGAGACTTTGGTGAACACTACATGTATCATTGGAACTTTGGCCTGATTTTGGTATGGGATTATTATGCATTTGCTTCCCTCCATATCAGGGGTGCTCACACTTTTTCAGCATGGGAGCTACCATATGAAGAACCAACTTTAAAAGATCACCTGCAAACCACTCCTCCTTCCCCCTTCCCCCTCCCCCTGCCTGATGACAGACAATGCGCATTATATATAATGTGCGTTGCCAGGAGGGGGAGGGGGGGGAAGGAGGGGGTGCAAACCACTCCCTCTTTCCCTCCCTCCCGCTCCTGATGACAGGCAACGCGCATTATATATAATGTGCGTTGCCTGTTAGCAGGGAGCGGGGAGGGGGGAAGGAGGGAGTGCAAACCACTCCCTCGTTCCCCCCTCCCGGGGGGAAGGAGGGAGTGGTTTGCACTTCCTCCTTCCCCCCTCCCCCTGCCTGATGACAGGCAACGCACATTATATATAATGCGCGTTGCCTGTAAGCAGGGAGGGGGAGGGGGGATGGAGGAAGTGCAGCCCCCACCCTTCATTTCCTTCCCTGCTTGTAAATAAAGCGGAGCAACCCTTGTTGCCCCGCTTTATTTACAAGCAGGGAACTAAGGATGGGGGCCTGATCAATGCCCCCACCCTTCCCTGCTTGTAAATAAAGCATTATAACTCGCATTATTCCCATCCAGGAAGCAGGAGGGGTGCGCCTGCCCTCCTCCTCCCTTGGATGGGAATAACGCCAGACAAGGCATCCCTGCCCCTCCCAGCTGACAGGCATCGCTGTGCGATGCTTCTGAGCCAGGGAGGGGAGGGAGGGAAGAAGCGCAGAAGCGGCCATTCTCGCTGTTGGACTCATGAGCTCTTAGAGGCAGCCAGGCGGCGCGTGAAGAGGACCAGCTGCGAGGAAACACAATTGACCGGGTGAGGGCCTGAAGATCACCCGGATGAGGCCTAAAGATCACCCGGTCGATCGCGATCACCGTCCTGAGCATCCCTGCTCCATATGTTCCTCTTTGTATTGTTTGTTTGCCTTTTCTCATACACTCTATAGCATTTTTGCTCTCTATGTTGATGTGTATCATGAGGGGGTTGCACCCATGTATTACGATGCCTATCCTGTAATAAATGCATCTTATTTACTGGCTCCAGTTGGGTATTCTGCACCCCCACCCTCAATGTGGAATTGTACGAGACTTTGGTGAACACTACATGTATCATTGGAACTTTGGCCTGATTTTGGTATGGGATTATTATGCATTTGCTTCCCTCCATTTGTTCCTCTTTGTATTGTTTGTTTGCCTTTTCTCATACACTCTATAGCATTTTTGCTCTCTATGTTGATGTGTATCATGAGGGGGTTGCACCCATGTATTACGATGCCTATCCTGGAATAAATGCATCTTATTTTTAATTCATAGATATTTGAACCTGTGCGTTTGTATAGTTGTTCTCTGCCCAGCACCATTCTCTTGTTGCTTATCAGTTGTTGAATGGCAAATGAATACACTGTATAGGCAAAACTCTGATTCACTGACTCTACTCTGCTTGGAAATACTACTTGGATTTTGCCCAAGAAATGAAGTGAGGTCTGGCTTTGGAATCTGATGAAGATGGGATGGTCATAGCAGTGATACGTCAGCAGTACATTTGAATGAGAATTAATGGATACTGATGTTTTATTATCAAGGAGGGAACATGATGATTTAGAGACAGGAAACCAAAGAGACACATTCAATGTGCAAGATCACTGAGTTCACTCTTAGAAGAACAATGAACTCCATTTGAGGTGTCTGGGAAGCTTTAGGAATCAGGCTGCAACTATGCAAACTGCAGCTTTGTTGATTAATATGAATAAGAAATGTCCCATTTGAAAAACCAACAGAGCGATGAGACAGACTCTTCACACCAGGGCTGTGCTTGCTAGTTCTCTGATTCATTTAGGGCAGGGGTGCTCACACTTTTTCAGCATGGGAGCTACTGATTAAAAAACCAAGTCCCAAAGATCACCTGCCCAGAAATGTAAAACGTATAACTATTTTCTTATTTATTTATTTATATTTATTATTCATTTTTATGTACCGCTCCTTCCAGCAGGCTCGGGGCAGTTTACATAAAATGAAGTTATAAAACATCAACATTTTAATTTAATAACAACAATATAAAACAGAGCATAAAAATACATCCAACCACCCCATTTCTCCCACACTGCCATATTACCACACATATTATCAGCCAGAAAGTAAGAAGAGAGGCTTTTGAACTGCAAGGCCATTTAATACTCAGCAAGGTAAACAAAGGGGCATGCAAACATACATCCAACCACCCCATTTCTCCCACATTTCCATATTCCCAACATATATTTCTCAAAGAACAAAGCAAGCAGAGAGGCTTTGGAGCTAAAAGGCCATTTTAAACATTAAACAAAGAGACATGCCACAGAACAATCAAGCACCCACCCCAAAGTAAAAAGACCGACCTTTGAGATGCGGTAAGGAAATGACCCCAAAGCGTCCTCCTTCTCCTCCTCCGTCGTTGCTCCTATTTCCACGCTGCCAACATGCATGCCGCCTCCAAGAGCTCACGAGAAGTCAGAGGAGCAGAATGGGCGCTTCTGCACATGCGCAAGGCCAGCCATGCATCGCGTTATCCAGGCCTGCCCCCTTGGTCTCCTACAACTCTGAGTGGCTGAAGAAGGACGGAGGGAGGGAGGAGGAATCCAAAAGAGGGGGCCCATTCTGCCTCTTGGTCTCTGGACGGAGCTTTTGGAGGCGGCGCAACGAGCAGGGAGGAGCAATGACGGAGGACTTCTTTGCAGCATGCAGGGGCGCGTGAAGAGGACCAACAGCAAAAAATCTGGTCAGGGGCCTGAAGATCACCAGGATGAGGCCTGAAGATCACCCTGGTGATCCCGATCACCATTCTGAGCACCCCTGATTTAGAGCTATACCTCAGTTAACAAATTAGGTTTGGTGCTGAACATTACATCATGAACAGAAAATTTGGTCCCAGAGGCAGAAATAACATAGAAAGAATAGTTTGGTTTTAGGGATTGAAGAGGAGTTCAACATAATGCTATGCTTATGTTTTGCATACTCTATATGTTGGTGTTTTGCTATTTGGAAACCGTCCTAAGTCCCCTAGTGCAGTGTTTCTCCCCTAGTGCAGTGTTTCTCAACTAGAGTGCTGTGAGCGATCATCAGGTGTGCCGTGGGAACATAACATTGTTTGAGTCCACAGTGCTCTCTGGGTGTAGGTGAACTACAACTTCCAAACTCAAGGTCAATTCCCAAGCAAACCCTTTCAGTACTTTCTGTTGGTAATGAGAGTTCAATATGCCAAGTTTGGTTCAATGCCATTCTTGCAAGAGTTCAGGATGCTCTTTGATTGTGTGTTAACTATAAATCCCAGAAACTGTAACTCCCAAATGTCAAGGTCTATTTCCCCCAAACTCCATCTGTGTTCACATTTGGGCATATTGAGTATTCATGCCAAGTTTGGTCCTGATCCAACATTGTTTCAGTCCACAGTGCTCTTTGGATATAGGTGAACTACAACTCCAAAACTCAAGGTCAATACCCATCAAACTCTTATAGTATTTTCTCTTGGTTGTGGGAGTACTGTGCGGGAAGTTTGATTCCATTCCATCATTGGTGGAGTTCAGTACTCTTTGATTTTGGGTGAACTATAACTCCCAGCTGTTGAGCAAGACCTTTGTGTGTGTCTTTCTGCCATTCCTGCCAGGATATCTATGTTGTGTTCATCGAAACAGGCCCAGGTTTCACACTGAGTGTATAAATACATTCAAAAACATATTAACTATATGTATTAATGTGTTAGAGTGCCCCAGGATTTTGTAAATGTAAAAAATGTGCCGTGGCTCAAAAAAGGTTGGGAAACACTGCCCTAGTGAATCCCCTACCTTGGGAGGCTAAGAGAAGCCTGGAAAAGCTAGCCCCAAAACCTTGGCAGCTATTTTAGATGGGATGTAATAGAGGCATCCATCTTAGGTTCTCATTTCCAATAGGGGCATGGCTAAGTGCAGCCTGGAGGGAAATGAGGAAGTTAGGATTGGCTGGTAGAGAAGGGGGCGGGGCCTAACTTGGAAAAGGAAAAAAGGCTCTCAAGAGGAGGCGTTTTGAAATCTGACAGCAGATTGAGACTGGGTGTTGAAGAAGAGAGTAGTAAATTGAGTTTGGGAAGAAGAGAAGGGTCAGGGTTAGTGAGAGTTAAAAAGAAAAGGCCTGAAAGTGATCAGGTGGCTAGCAGGGATAGCTGGCAAATAGAAATCGACAGTTATCAGATAGTGTGTAGATTTGTAGTTTAGATAAATCCAGAGTTTGGACTATCTGTAGCAGTGTTAAAGTTTATTAGGCAGAGAGAAGAGTTCCTGTCAGTAAACTTGTGGGTAACTGAGAGAAGTTGTACTTAGTAACAAAGATTTGTACTGATTAAAGTAACCACTAGGCATGAGAAAAAAGTTATGAAAATGAAAAGAAATCGGAAGGGATTCGTATGTATGGGACTTTCAAGTTTATACGGATCGCAAGGCCAATCCCGGAAGTGGACTTTCTTTTTCGCACTCCCTGGGCCCAAAATTTCGTTAGATTATTAAATATTTCGGATGCCCCCCCCCCCCAACAGGAAAATTTCCCCCTCCAAAATAGCTTTGCAGACATAACTCACAGTCAAATTGGGGCCTTTCCATGCTTGAAGCCTAATTAGAGTGAAAGGCCTCTTCCAGGAAGTGAAAAAGGAGCCGGAAACCATAGAGAGATCCAGATCGGCACTCCTAGAGGGGCTGGAGGACTGAGGAAAAAGCGATTTTAAACACCCAGGAAGGGGTTTAGATAGAAGGACAGAGAAGAATGACATAAGAACTGCTGAGAGAAGGGCAGCAGGAGTGAAAAGAGCACGGAGAGGAGAAGGAAGTGTTCAGAATCAAGAAAAGCCATAGAGTTCAAACGGAGGTCCTAGACTGCTATGGTAAAACTGAATGGGAAAAAGGTGGAGTGAGGAGAACTCTACAGGTTAGCAAGGCCTGCACCAGAGGTATTTAATAATATTAATAATAATATATTAATGCATTATATCTCCCTGCAAGGAAACCAAGGAAAATGTTGCCCCTTGATTTGCCTGTGCTTAAAACAGTGTCAATCCTGTTTCCCTGCTTTGCCTACTTTAGAACTACTAACGAATTTCGTTAGCAATTACGTGAAATTTTTGAAATTTTTGGAATTTTTTTTGTAAGTCTTTCTATTACTAATCAAAAAATCCCCCCCCCCCCCAATTAGATTTTCGATTCCCTATTTTTGGGTTCGAAACCATGCCTAGTAACCACATGCATTCATGCCAAGATCTCTAAACCAGTGTTTTCCAACCAGTGTGCCGTGGCACACTAGTGTGCCGTGAGCGATCATCAGGTGTGCCGTGGGAAATTGGAACCTCCAATACCCTTTCTTCCCCCTCCTGCTGAACACATTTTCTTCTCCACTCGGGCTCCCTTCTTCACAGCCTCGCTCTGCTTGCTTTGCCTTGCTTTGCTCACACTGCTGCTTCTGCGGGAGGGGGGAGGGAGGAAGACATGACCCGTGCGGGCGCTACTGCGCAGACTCACCCCACGTCTTCCTCGCTCCCCTCCACAGTGCTCTCTGGATATAGGTGAACTACAACTCCAAAACTCAAGGTCAATTCCCACCAAACTCTTATAGTATTTTCTCTTGGTTATGGTAGTTCTGTGTGGGAAGTTTGATTCCATTCCATCATTGGTGGAGTTCAGAATGCTCTTTGATTGCGGGTGAACTATAACTCCCAGCTGTTGAGCAAGACCTTTGTGTGTGTCTTTCTGCCATTTCTGCCAGGATATCTATGTTGTGTTCATCGAAACAGGCCCAGGTTTCACACTGAGTGTATAAATACATTTAAAAACATTTTAACTATATGTATTACTGTGTTAGAGTGTCATTTTGTGTCATTTTGGTTGGTGGTGTGCCCCAGGATTTTGTAAATGTAAAAAGTGTGCCGCGGCTCAAAAAAGGTTGAAAAACACTGCTCTAAACCACTAAGCTTGTTAACTATTTTTGAAATTTCCCTCAAATAAACTTTAGTGTTTTGTTGTTCATACAACTGCCTCAAGAGTGCCTCTGTCAGTAAGGGATAAAATCAGCTCCTGCAGCAATCAAGAATCCAATGGTGGCAGCATACCTTATTTGAAGAAATCCCTTCAGTTTTACTTCTGAGCACAGGCCTGAGTTCAAGTCCAGTGCATTCTTGCCTGAAATACTTCCAGGGAGCCAAAGGGCTTAATCTTGTCAATAACTGGTGGTGGCCAGTGGGCTTTCAAAGGCGTTTCAGCCAGGAGAGCATTCCAGCTAAGTGCCGGTTTAAATCCTTAAGTAAAATAAACTCAATTCCTTTGAATTGGTGGCAGCATTTGTGATTTTTGGGGTTTACCAAAAAGACATCTCCCCTGATAAACAGCCAACTTGTCTGCTTGTCTGCTTCCTATGAGATTGATACTGTGACTTGCTAGGAAGGGGAATTTCTAACAAGATATAGCCCAGTCAGGTAACGGCTCCCATAACCAAGAAGTAATGCTACCAGACAACATAGCTTATGTCTCGATAATGTTAGGGAGTAACAGAAATCAGGGTAATGACCTCTGGACATGTCAGCACTATCACTGTGCTGTTATTTGAGATGAGAGTAGGAGAAAGGCTGAGTCAGGTTTCTAGCTTTTTCAATGCCTGGCTTGGAAATCAGCCCAGGCATAGAAAAACCCATAAACACTAAACTGGTGGTTTTGGGGATGGGAGGTGGGAATCACCCAATGACTGGTAATTCCTATTCCTAAAACCTATGAAGTTTCAACTGACGGATACCCAGAAAGTTTTGCACAAGTGATTCAGTGTACAGTATATATGCCTCAGGGAAGCCTAGCTTTCCTGACAGAGGGTGCATCTACATCAGGCATGGGCAAACTTTGGCTCTCCAAGTGTTTTTGGACTTCAACTCCCAGAAATCTCATCCAGTTAACCAGATGTTATTTATTCATTTACTTTATTTATATTCCACTCTTCTCCCCCCGAAGGGGACTCAGAGCGGATTACAGTACACATACTTGCAGACAATCCCTGCAGTTCAACATATGACATATAAACATGTGACATTTATCACAGTACAGTATTTATTTATTTATTTATTTATTTATTTATTATTTGCATTTGTATTCCGCCTCTTCCCGGGCGGCCGGGGGGGAGGGGGAGGCGGGGCAGGGAGGAGGAAGAGAGCTAGCTCCTCCTCCCTGCACCACCCCCTCTGTCCCTCTCTCCGCGCCGAAAAGGAGGAGTAGGCGGCGCCAAGGGCAGCGCGTCACGCCAGGCCTGTGACGCGCTGCCCTTGGCGCCGCCTTCTGCCCTTTTTCGGCGGCTCCCCTGCCCTAGGAAGGGCGGGGGCACCGAAAAGGAGGGCGGCGCCAAGGGCAGCGCGTCACGGCAGGCCTGTGAGGGCCCTTGGCGCCGCCTCTGCCCTTGTTGGCGGGCCCGCCCTAGGAAGGGCAGGGGGGCCGCCGACAAGGAGGAGTAGGCGGCGCCAAAGGCAGCGCGTCACGCCAGGCCTGTAATGCGCTTCCCTTGGCGCCGCCGTCTGCTCTCCCTCCACCTCCTCGTTCCCGGGCGCCGTGTCTTTCCGGGACAGCCACGGTGCCCGGGAAAGGGAGGAGGAGGAGGGAGAGATTTCTCCTCCTCCTCCTCCTCCTCTTTCCCTCGGCGTGCTGCCCCCGCCTCTTCCTCCTCTTTCCCAGGCGCCGTGACGCCCGGGAAAGAGTAGGAGGAGGGAGAATGACAGCTTTAGGAGAGGGCGGGGCCTGGGAGCAGGGCCTGGGGGCGGGGCCGAGCAGCCCCCGAGGTCATCAGTGACCTCTATTCCGGCCCTGGACCCGGTAGAAGTTGGACAGCCCTGGTATAGTACATACATTTTGACATATTACACACATATATAGACGAACAGAGGCAAACTTTCTGGCCACCAGGGGGAGCTGATGCACTCCTCATCTCTCAGCGTTTTCCAGCGTCCCTTGTTGTTCTTCCGCATTCCTCAGCGATTCCTGGGTTCTTTTTTTTAATGGCCTCATAAATCAGTCAAAATTTGCCTCCACACTTTAATGTGGTACCTTTATCTCCTACTTGACAAATGTAACTGTCTCTCGGGCTGCAAAGGTCGACAGCAGGCTGCACTTAAGGTCAAGAACCCACCTTGACCCGGGCAGGCCTTGAACTCATGACCTACTGGTCAGAGAGATCTTATGCACACTTAGCCAGCTGCGCCACATTCCCGGTTAGGAATTGTGGGTGTTGAAGTCCAAAACACCTGAAGGGTCAAAATATAACTGCCACAGCTCAATGTAATGGAATCACGTGAGCTCTAATTTTACAAGATCTTTAGCATTCTCTGTCGAAGAGTACTTGTGCCTCACCAAAGTGCAATTCCCAGGAGTCCATAGCATTGAGCAATTGAGGTCAAAATGGTGTCAACCTGCATTCATTCTACAGCAGGGCTGTCCAACTTCCACCGGACCGGGGGCCTGAATTCTGGTCACTGATCACCTGGGGGGCCTAAGGGTCTGCCCCCGCCCCGGCTCCGCCCCCTCCCCAGCTCCGCCCCCTCCCTGGCTCCGCCGCTCCCCCAGCTCCGCCCCCTCCCCGCATCTGGCTCCACCCCCCCATACTCAATATGCCCAAATGTGAACACTGGTGGATTTGGGGGAAAATAGACCTTGACATTTGAGAGTTGTAGTTGCTGGGATTAGTAGTTCGCCTACAATCAAAGAGCATTCTAAATCCCACCAATGATGGAATTAACCAATCTTGGCACACAGAACTCCCATGACCAACAGGAAATACTGGAAGGCTTTGGTGGGCATTGACCTTGAGTTGTGGAGTTGTAGTTCACCTCCATCCAGAGAGCACTGTGGACTCAAATAATGATGGATCTGGACCAAACTTGGCATGAATACTCAATATGCCCAAATGTGAACACAGATGGAGTTGTGGGAAAATAGACCTTGACATTTGAGAGTTACAGTTTCTGGGATTTATAGTTAACACACAATCAAAGAGCATCCTGAACTCTTGCAACAATGGAATTGAACCAAACTTGGCATATTGAACTCTCATTACCAACAGAAAGTACTGAAAGGGTTTGCTTGGGAACTGACCTTGAGTTTTGGAGTTGTAGTTCACCTCCATCCAGAGAGCACAATGTTGGATCAGGACCAAACTTGGCATTAATACTCAATATGCCCAAATATGAGCAGGAGAAGGAAGGAAGGAGGGGAAGAAGAGAAGGATGGAGGGAGGAAAGGGAGGAGGGAAAGTGAGAAGGAAGAAAAGATAAAAGGGTGGCAGGAAAGAAAGAAAGGAAGGTGAAAGAGGGGGCAAGGAGGGAGGGAGAACAGTTGAAAGGAAGGATGAAAGGGTGGATGGGTGGGTGGGTGGAAGGAAAGAAGGTGAAAGAGATGGAGGGAGGGAAAGAAGGAAGGAAGAAAAGAGGAGAGAGTGGAAGGAAAGGAAGGGAGGAAGGAGAAAGAGAGAGAGGGAGGGGGAGAAAAAGGCCGGGCGGCAGTTGGGGCTGCTGAGGTGGGGGAGGAGGAGGAGGCGGGAGCGCCGCCGCGAACTGGGCCGCCGCCACGAACTGGGCCACCGCCACGAACTGAGCCTCCGCCGCGGCCAGGCGAGCGCCCACAAAAATGGAGCGCGCCAATTGGCGGGGGGAGGGAGGAGGAGGGAGCCTGCTCCTCCTCCCTGCCCCGCCCACCCCCGCCCCACCCCAAATTTTTTTTAAAAAAAAAAACCCAGCCAATTTCTTTTTAAAAGGGTAGGGGGCCGTAGGAAAGGGACTGGGGGGGGCCGTATACGACCCGCGGGCCGCCAGTTGGGCAGCCCTGTTCTACGGTGTGGGTGCATGATCTCCGGTCAATATGCATAGAATTGTAGCTCTGTAGCCTCAGTGGTGGAGCAGATTAAACCACTGGGCTGCTGAACTTGCTGACCAAAAGGTTGTCAGTTCAAATCCGGGGAGCGGGGTGAGCACCCACTGTTAACCCCAGCTTCTGCTAACCTAACAGTTTGAAAACATGCAAATGTGAGTAAATCCATAGGTACCACTCTGGCCGGAAGGTAATGGCACTCCAAGCAGTCATGCCAGCCACATGACCTTGGAGGCGTCTACGGACAATGCCAGCTCTTCAGCTTAGAAATGGAGATGAGCCCCACCCCCCAGAGTCAGACATTCCCCATACAAAGAATGTGTTCAACTGCCAAGCAACCTATGGAGACCCAACCTTTCAGGATCAAACTCCCTGGAAATCCATTGCCTTTTACTGCTGATGAGGGAGTCTCCACATTTCTCAGTTTCTTGGGAAATCGGCAAAAACAATCACAAAGGTCTGTTCCTCACATTCAGACTATATCCTGTCTATTCCAAAGATATCTGGCCATTCCAGTAATACCAGGCAGAGCCTCCCAGAAATACTTCCTCCTCTCAGGCAGTCTATCTTCCATCCTACTTTTTTCAAACATATCCTTAAAGAATTAATCATATCCTGGACGGGCCCAAGTGGCCTTCCACAGCCTCTTCACACAGATGTGAAACTACCAATTTACTGCATTCAAAAGTGTCATACCTAAAACATCATGCATGATAGCACTACATGGGAGCAGCTTCTCATTTCTGCACACCCATTTCTTAAAACTGTTTTCAAGTCAATTGGGTTCAGGCACCGCAGTGTGGGAAGTATTGACTTAGGAAAATCACTGATGCTTAGAAGTCATGTCACAGACAATGACTTGCAATTGCTCAAAATAGCAAGCAGAGGAATGGAAAAGGAAAAGTTGTTGTATTGCGTTATGGGTAGGAGTCGCCTTGGAAAAGCGAACCAAGTATGTGGGTTTTTCATTTGATAAATGAGTATATTTTGCAAATGTTTACTATTATAGTTGCAAGGCCCACAAAAAGGAAGTAGTTTCTGTTATTGTAGTTTTAAGGAATAACTCCACTTTTCAATGTCTCAGAAATGGCTACTACGTGTTTCCCGAAAGTAAGACAGCGTCTTACTTTTCTTTCCGAAAGTCCCACTCGCCTTACTTTCGGGTACGGCACATTGGGCGACGTAAGCCGTACCCCGGCCCGCAGCGTCACTCAGTCCCGCCTCCTCTGCCGCGCCGCCTCCCTGCGGCGCCTCTTCTCGGATCGGAAGAGAGGCGGCTGAGGAACCCTGCGCCCTCTCTTCCATTCCCGAAGAGGAGGCTGCAGGGAAACCGCACGATTGCCCTCCCTGCAGCCCCCTCTTCGGGAATGGAAGAGAGGCGGCTGAGGGCTCTCCTCAGCCGCTCTCTTCCGTTCCGAAGAGGAGGCCGCAGGAGGGCGGCGGTGGAGGAGGAGGTGGGACCGAGTGACGCGGCCGGGGTATGGCTACTTTGGATATGGCTTATATTAGCCGACCCCTCTGACACCCCGATACATCTTACAATCGGGGGTGTCTTACTATCGGGGAAACACGGTAACTATTTTTGGTAACTTTAAAAAATGTTAAGCATTACAAGCAGATATTCTGTGGTATATCCATAAAACACACCTAAGTAGCCAAAGAGTGTATCCACACTGTACAGTTATAGCAGGACTTCTGTGGTTCCAGGTAATCTTGGGGTTTGTAATTTGGGGAGAAACACTGAATTATCTAAGGGCCCTTTACACACGCACTAAAACCTGGAAGAAACTGGGATAAAAGCTGGAGTGACTAAATGATGTTTCTCAAAAGTGCGCATGAAATTGGCTTAACAGTTGAAAAGTATTTGTTTAAAAGGTGCACTTAAAACCCGAATCCAGCCAAAAATTGTGCATATTCACATGACTGTGTATCCCTATAGTTATGGGAAACATGTGACCTCCTTTGTATACCCTGGTGTGGACTGATCCAGCACTTGTACACATTTTAAAAGACCAAAACAGCTGATCAGAGCTGTCAAAATTGAGCCATTGACACACAGGTGGCTAAATGGAAGCACAAATGGAAAACAATTACAATTAGAATTCTCTGCAACCATTTATTTGTTTTGATCATTAGGATATTACACAGAGTTGGAGTTTATAGTTGGGTGAGGAGAGAGAATAAGAAATTTTCATGTGCATATACGATCCAGTGCATCTTGGAGAGAATTAAAAAACAATCTGCCAGATGTCCCCCATCCATCTTGTGGACTTGTAAAATCCGCTACAAAGGAAATTCTCAGGATGATGGGTGACCACTTCCCAGGACTAACAGGTCTGTGTCTGGACTTGCTGTCAAGTCCCGTGATTTTTAAATCCACTTATTTAATCTAATTTTTGGTTATGCCTGGAAGTGCCCTAATATACTCCAAGTTGTATGGTCATGTTCCAGAAGCAGTCTCTCCTGATGTTTCACCCACATTAATGACATGTTCTCATGGCAGACCTCAGAGGTTCTGAGGAAACTAGGCAAGTGGGGTTTATATATTTGTGGAATGTCCAGGGTGGGAGAATGCTTCTGGAACATGATCATACAACACGTCCCAACAAAGGATCCCCCAGGCAGGAAGCAGCCAGGCTTTGAATGCTAATCAAGGTGGCCAGTTGCAACATTCACACTTGCCTGAAACACACAAGAGTTCTTTCTCCCACTCTAGACATTCCACAGATATATAAACCCCACTTGCCTAATTTCTAACAGACCCCACAACCTCTGAGGATGGCTGTCATAGATGTGGGCGAAATGTCAGGAGATAATGTTTCTGGAACATGGCTACATCCCGGAAAACTCACAGCAACCCGGTGATTCCATCCATGAAAGCCTTCGACAACACATTACCTAATCCTTTGCAGCAAACTAACTGGTTGATTTGGGACCCAGGGAGGTCAATCCCAACTGGATCACTAGCTTCTGAGGGGCGGAGCCAAATTCATCAGCATTTCCACCTTTCCAAGGATAATGCCAAGCTAGTTGTTGAATACTTCAGTATGTTGCTATTGATGAAATTTCTCTATCTCTTTCCACCTCTCTGACTTTTGAATTTTGAATTCAGCTGGGTAGCCAAGAAGCCGCCAAGCTCCGCCCTGTTATCTCTTGGTAGATCTTTCTGACAGATGTTGCTATTGATGAGAAATTTCTCTCTCTTTCTATCTCACTCTCGTCTATTTTGAATTTTGAATTCAGCTTAAAACAGGAAGGAGCTGGAAAGAATGATAGCTAAAGATTCCTTCCTTGAGAAATCAGATGAGATTCATGGGGTCAACATAGGTTGACAGGCAACTTAAAGTCACAAAAACCAGGAAGCAGAGGAGGTTGTACAATAACATTTTCATGGGATTTTCCAGTTGGGAAAGATGCCAATGGTGTTCCAGTTGGAAGGGGATAGGAGAGATGAGAATGAAAGCTCTCCGGTTAAGACTTCTTTAGGTTCTACTGTCTCTCTAAGCCTTTCAGGATCTGCTCTTCAAAATAAGGGCATGTGAATTGGTGGAGAAGCTGACATGGATGATCCAATAATGAAATATCTAGTTGGACGAGGTTGTGTCTATTTCACTCTGATTGTTAGCTTCCAGAGTGCTCTGTTTTAGAAGGCAGGGCGGAGGCTAAAGCTTTCCATCAATTAAAGTAATCACTTGGAAGATGGATGCGATTCTACCGTGGAACTCAGCAACCTGGCCCAAAGTGCAATCGCAAATATTTGCTGCTTGAGAATAAACCCGATACCTACTGTTTAATAGGTAACTTAACATTTCTCCACAGCCAGGTATAAAGAGCCCTTCAGATCTGCAAGAACAGTTAATTTGTTCTCTTTTAACTTCCAGAGATTACCACAACCAGTAAAATTGTGTAAAATTAATGTTTTGTGAATTCTGCACAGCATAAAGGGGCAACCCAGTCTAGGGTAGTGGGAAAGGGCAACAGTGTTTTCTCACTTTCTTTTTGTACAAGACAGATATAAATCTAAGGTAAAAGTAAATGTTTGCCCTTGACATAGGGTTGCCATTTTTTGATATAAGAAATAAGGGACATTTACGGGATTTTTCACAAAAATAAGGGACACTTCATTAAAAACTTGAAACTCAAACATTAGGTAGAAATAGTTTTATTAACAGAATAAGATAATGATTGAAACTCACAAAAGAAACTGACTTATACGCTCTTAACAGGACATGGTATGTTTCTGCATGCTTTGTCATGCAGAAATAACATTATTAGAACTACCTAATTTTCTTCATCTGTATTTAGTATTTGACTTTGCTGACTTTAAAAGTGCACTGTCTAAACATTAAAATAAAATAAATTTTATAAGACAGTACATCTTCATGATTATTATGTCAATAGTTAATGGTATAGTATGGGATACACAGCATTGTATAGTATTGGGATGCACAGCTAGGCCTATTTTAAGAGTAACTCTCAAGCAACCAGAAGCTATCTTTATCCAACATGATCCAACATTCCCTTGGGTAACAGTTAATTAGTCTACTGTACTTTGAAAAAGTCCTGTATCGCCTCTTCCTTCCAACGGGGATGCAGGCTGCCCTGCGAGTTGGAATCCCTGGGCAGGCATTGCCGTGGAAACCACAGTGCGCACCTTCCTCTGGTCAATCCCGCCCGGTTCTGTCCTGCTAGTCAAAAATAAGGGACAGGGCCTGAAAATAAGGGGCACAAATTTTAGGGCCAAAATAAGGGACGTCCCTTAGAATAAGGGACATATGGGAACCCTACCTTGACATAAGTCAATGGGGCTATTCTTTTTGTCTCCAGTATTTCT
This sequence comes from Anolis apletophallus, assembly GCA_030556195.1. Lineage (NCBI taxonomy): Eukaryota > Metazoa > Chordata > Lepidosauria > Squamata > Anolidae > Anolis > Anolis apletophallus. The sequence continues at coordinate 106,160,661 of JARBWK010000010.1, read as the reverse complement.
GGAAAATAAATGTGCGTTACTGAGCCACCTGCCACATTCTCAGGGCCAGTCCAGACAGTACCTTTTTCTCAGGAGCTCCCGCAGCAAAGTGGAGAGTGGCCAAATACCGTTCCCTGTCAATACAGAAGCAATCGCTACAAGCGGCAAAAAATACGAGATTTTCAGGTATGGGAATATCTCTGTTCTGACCCAGAAATCCACATCTTTGAATGTCTGTATGTCCCTGCCCTCAGAAAACATAGGATTTTTAATCTGGGCTTGTTCCCGGGTTTTACATGTTTATCCCTGATTGGCAGGGGCGGTCTAAAGTAATTTTAAATGGTAGGCGAACATTATTTTGGTGCCCCCCCAAACATTATTTTGCCGCCCCCCATGTAAAACAAATATACAATTATAATATCACAATACCATTAGTAGTATTATATTGTATCAATGTATATACAATATATTATACCATACTCATACTATATTATATCATAATTATATTATACTACATTACAATACAATTATATTATAACATATTGACATGATAATATAATGTAACATTCTATTATATTATTATTATAAAATAATAAAAAAATTATTTAAATAAAATTATTCTCTACTAAATATTTTCATTACTCCTATAAAACTCAGATAACCCAAAATAAAGTGTTTTGGCCTCCAACTCCCACAACTCCTCATAGCCTCAGGCCCCTCAGGTCTAGACAGAAATAGAGCCGAAGAAAGGAAGGAGGGAGAGAAGAGGTCACAGAGGAGGAGGAGGAAAGCCCTTCATTCACTCCTTCACTTACACTTCCTTCACTGATTCTTTTCTCCTTCTCTGCAAACGCGCACGCGCGCGGCAGAAACAAAAGGAGAGGGGAAGCACTCCCTGCCTGCCCAATAGGGAGTGCTTTGCTTACAGGCTTCTGCGCAAGGGAGCGACTGGGCATGCGCGGAGGTTTTCGCGCATGTGCAGTTGCTCCTGCGCTCAACTTCAGCTCCAGAGCAACTGCGCCTGCGTGAAAACCTCCGCGCGTGTCCAGAAGCGGCGTCGGAGCGCACAAAGCCAGGGTCAAAAAGCAGGCAGCTGCGGCACTGTCTGAGGAACATCGGCAGGGCCAGGATGGCGCCCCATGCGGCCAGGATGGCGCCCCCTTCCCAGATGGCGCCCTAGGCGGCCGCCTACTTGGCCTATCTTGTAGGTCCGCCCCTGCTGATTGGTCAGTTCCTAAAATGAAGGTAACAGTTGAGTAGAACATGAAAACTTTGTGTACCAGAAACTTCATGAAATATGTGGAAGGCACATTTTCTGTGGCCAGAATAAAGTTGTGTCCCCCTACTCAATGTACTCAATGCTGTACATCTTTTCACAATAAGAGCAATCAGGAACAGACATGTATATTTATTTATTTATTTATTATTTCGATTTATTTACCACACTTCCCAAAAAGGCTCAGGGTGGTTCACAACAATGAATACACAGCACAACGTAGTTAAAAATAGAATAAAAACAGATTAGGACCAGGATGGAAAGCACAACCTTGGAGATTAAACGCCTGGGTGGTCTTACAGGCCCTCCTGAAGGCCTGTAACTCCAGTATTGCTTGTGCCTCTGCCGGGAGGACGTTCCACAGGGTAGGCACTACTACAGAAAAGGTGCGCTGCCGAGTCGATGACAATTGGCAAATCTTGAATGATGGAACCTCCAATAGGTTTTGGTCCATGGATCGTAGTGGTCTCTGGGGAATGTGCAGGGAGAGGCGGTCCTTCAGGTACACTGGCCCCAGACCATGCAAGGCCTTAAAGGTTAACACCAGCACTTTGAAGGCGATCTGGTACTCGATGGGGAACCAGTGCAAATGCTGGAGGACTGATGTGATGTGGCATGTTAGTGTCACTCCAGCCAGCAGTCGGGCCGCAGTGTTTTGCACCATCTTCAGTTTCTGGATTACCAACAAAGGAAGGCCAATGTAAAGGGCGTTACAGTAGTCCAGTCTCAGGATGACCGTGGCATGGATTACCGCGGCTAGGTCATCACCGGAAAGGTAGGGTGCCAGCCGCCTCACCTGGCGCAGATGGAAAAATGCTACTCTGCTCAGGGTGGAGACCTGAGCCTCCATCATCAGCAGATTGTCCATTTGGACCCCCAGATTTTTAACCAGTGGCAACGGACTAACCATCTCACCATCCATTATTGGCAGCCAGAACCCCCCCCCCCCCCCCCGGGACGACCCAGCCACAGGACCTCTGTCTTTGACGGGTTCACCTTCAACCTGCTGGCCCGTAGCCACCCAGTCACGGCTTCCAGGCACTGATGGAAATAATCGGGTACAGAGTCCGGCCGGCCTTCCATCCTCAGCACCAGCTAGGTGTCATCAGCGTACTGATGACACTCCAGACCGAAATACACACCAGCTGGGTAAGTGGATGGATATAGATGTTAAATAATAGAGGATAGCCCCTTGGGGGACCCCACAATTAAGGGGGACCCTTTCCGAGACCATCCCTCCCCTCTCCACTCGTTGTTCCAGATCTTGGAGAAAGGAGGCCACCCATTTAAGAGCGGACCCCCTCACTCCCGTCATGGCTAAACGGTGGATCAATAGAGAATGGTCAACTGTGTCAAATGCTGCCGTGATTTGAAATAACATGAGCAGCGCTGACCCACCTTGGTCCACCTGGCAGCACAGCTGGTCTGTTATAGAGACCAGCACAGTCTCTGTCCCGTGCCCAAAGCGGAAGCCGGACTGGAAGGAATCTAATCTGGCAGAGTCGTCCAAGAACCGCTGCAGCTGTCCCTCTGCTGCCCTCTCAATTACCTTGCCCAGGAACGGTAAATTTGAAACTGGGCGGTAATTGGAGGGGACCGAGCCATTTAGACCTGGTTTCTTTAGCAGCGGGCTTACCCTATAATTCAGTAACAAAGGTCTGTTGTTCCATACCACAAGCACACCACAAAACTTGTCTGCACAGATGGCCCTACAGCTTATATAACCCAGGAATGGAACTTATACAATGGTTTGCATGTTCACATCTTAAGTTTTTTTAAACAGCCAAAACTTCCAGTGGACGTCTTGTGGCAGCCATCTTGGAGGCTGAGAAATTCTGGGACAAAGCATCAAGTGTGGATGTCAGAGGCAGAAATCCTGGGACCAACAGATCTGTGTTCAGGTCTCGTTTTTCTGTTTTGTTTTTTGTTTTGTTTTTTTTGCCCTTGACTAAAGCACGCAATTTGGTGCTGTTTGGAACTACCCCCAATCATATTATCAATCTCCTTTTCTCCTCTACTTTTGTCCTCCTCCTGGGTTCCTCCCAGGACAAGCATCCCAAAAAGTCCAACACATCTTGAACAGGATACAACAGCTGGGAAGAAGACACCTATCTCAATCATGGAAAGTGGTGTAACCAAAGAATTGATTATACCAGCTCTATAACCCAAAGTGGATCAGAAGTCCTTCAGATATCTAGATTACATCCAAGAGCATCAGTGTGGACAGCAGACTGGCTTAAATTCAAGAGGTGTTTGTGGACCTCTCTAGGTCTCCCCATTGCAATACTATGATATTGTGACTCAAGTATAATCAAAATATAGGGTTTACTTTTATCCATTGTTTCAAGTATCCACAAATGGTCTTGGTTCGTATCCCCACTGATATGGCTGTCAAACTGTATGCAGTGACATAGTAAAGTCAGGCCCGGATTACCCATAAGGCCAGACTAGGCCATGGCCTAGGGCCACAAGCCGAGGGGGGGGGGGGGCGAAGATCACTAACAAAAAAAAATATGTTGAAACAAAAACGCAATGGCGGCGGCAAGAGCGATGAGGAAAGGACTGTTCCTTGGCGAGGGATGTGAGGAGCTCGGCTTCCCCTTCGTTCGGGATGTCGTGACCCGTTGGCCTATGCCCGGAACATTGGGATCCTCATCATTCTAGTCCCCAGCAAGCTTGCCTTCTCTGGGGAGACGGCTGCCTCCCTCCCTGATTGCTCCCAAAGGCCAGCTGCAGCGCTGGTCCCGATAACCCGCTCTTGGCCTATGCCCTCGGAGAACATCGGCCTGCTTCCTTTCTCTTCTTGGATTTTTTAGGCTGTTAGGCTCATAGCTATGCCATCATTTTAACAAAGCTGAGGAGTGTGAAGTCCAAAAGCATTCCATAGCCAGCTAATGGGGCTGGGTTAATTCTACAGTGTTGGCTCAAATGGCCTGCTTTTTTATAGAAGGGAGAAGAATGCAGGCCTGCTGGGCCCGTTTTGGATTATGCTGCCACCCAAGTTGCAGCTCTTGGCGGTGGGAGAAGAATCTGCTCCGTGGTTTCAAGTTGCAGCTCTTGGCGGTGCTCTTCCTGAAGAACCAGATCCAGAAGCTGGAGGAGTCCCATGGGAAGTTTGGTGAGGGAACACGCAGAGGGAGAGGGAGGGAGGGAGGGGGCTGCTTTCCACCGCTTTCTTGGGAGGAAGGGGTGCGGTCTGGAGGAGCCTTGAGCCCGAGGAAGGAAGGGGCCAGGAAGCCGGCCCAGATCTGCGCGCCTGGCCTTCTTTGGAGGCATCTTCTGCAGAAAAGGTGGCAGGCGAGGGACCCTGTCAAGCCTCTTCTCTGCAGCCACGGATGCTTCGCCCACAGATTCAATCACACACCTAGAATATTTTTAGGGAGTGATGGGGGGGGGGGCGGCGGCGGTGGCTTGAAGGGGGCGTAATTCCAAAGTGTGGCCTAGGGTGCAAAAAGGTGTTAATCTGGGGCTGGGTAAAGTTCATTTCCATGTTGAGACAATAATAATTTATTGGTTTTTCATGTAGTCATCTCTCAGTCCAAAACAGGTGACAGAAAACAGTTGCAAATGGACTCTGTGGTGGCCACACAATACACTGTGTCAAATGGACACCGTGCATTGTGTGGCCACCACAGAGTCCATTTGCCCCTTAATCAAATCATTTGGCATTTGTAGACATAAAAAATGGAGAACCTGCTACCTTCTGATGTGGGGAAGAACAATCAGATGGCACATGATCTTTAACAGGCCATTCTTTCTAAGACTAATTGGAAAATAATGCATCAGTGTACAGCGTTCCAGCTCCGTGGACACAAATACAACTGATTACTTTGAAACTTTGAACTTTAAACTATTTTTAAAAAATAACATGGGAAAATGCATGACTTTGGGTCTCTGATAAACATTGCAATATAATAAAAAAAGAGTATTTGGTTAATATTTACATCATTGATAAAAAGCAATTATCCAGTGGAGGAATAATTGTCGTGTTGCTGAGGGCTTAAAGGTAAAAGCAGTTCCTTGAGTTGAGCCCAGAGGCAAATTGGAAGCCTGAAGCAAATAAATAACCAGTGTGCAGGGAGGGAAAATCCTATAATATAACTTGCCTTTCTTTCTGCTTTAAAGATCTTGGTTGCTGTATTCTGAACCAACCAGTTTTATCTACTCAACCGCCACCAGAAGCATTCCCATAAATAGCTACTTGTTATTAAGTGAGCTTCAGTTAATTGTGACCTTATGAATGACAACTCCAAAAGCCCAGGTCACCAATTGACTTGTTCAGGTTTTTAAAGCTCAGGGCCATGGCTGTTTCGATTAACTCAATCCACCTCTGGGATGTTCTTCCTCTTTCGCTACTGCTTTCCACTTTAACAATGAATGTTCCGTGTTTCCCCGAAAGTAAGACAGCGTCTTACTTTCTTTTCCCCACGAAAAGTCTGACTACGCCTTACTTTCGGGATACGGCTTACATTGGGCGATGGTAAGCCGTACCCCCGACCGCCGCGTCACTCGGTCCCGCCTCCTCCGCCTCCTCCTCCGCCGCCGCCGCCCAAAGAACAGCCGCTTTTCTTTTTCTTTTTCCAGGCCTCTGACGCGACGCTGCTTCGCTCCCGCCTCTTGCTCCTTCTTTCCCCCCGCCCTTTGTTCGAGTGAACAAAAGTAGGGGTGGTTGATCCTTCAAAAATTTGTTTCTAAACTCACTTGGGGTGGTGGTGGAATTGTCATCGGTGGTTCAATATAGAAATTGTTCCGAAAAATTTTGTTATGGAAACGTAATTATTAACGAAAATTCGTTATTATTTCCTGTTAGTTCTCAGCAGGGAAGGAGGTGGGGATGTCCTCCGCCCCACCTTCCCTGCTGTGCTGAGAACTAACACACGTCAAGCCTTGACGCGGTTTAGGTCATAGCAGGGAAGGAGGAGCGTCCGCACCTCCTTCCCTGCTACGAACTGAACCGGATCAAGCCTTGACGCGGTTTAGTCTTAGCAGGGAAGGAGGAGCGTCCGCACTTCCTTCCTTGCTAAGAACTGTACCGGATCAAGGCTTGACGCGGTTTAGTTCTTAGCAGAGAAGGAGGTGCGGAGGGCATCCCCTCGCCTCTTCCTTCCCTGCTGAGAACTAACTCCGAGATTCGGAGGAATTTCCTCCTGTTCTCCAGGCTCTCCCTCCGCTTGTGAGGGAGAGCCTGGGGAACAGGAGGAAAGCTCGGCCAGGCTGCTTCCAAAGCGCCCGCCTCAGCTCTCAGCTGGCGGGAGGAGAAAGGAGGGTGCTGCTGCCCTCCAGTCTTCTCTCGCGAGTTGAGAACTGAGGAGGGGAAAAACCGACCTAATAACATGACCTTTACAAAAACGGCGATCCCGGGTTCGGTATTGAAACTTCTTTTCCGGGTTGGACGCCGAGGGTCGATATAGGGTCAAAATAATTTCAAATACAAAATATTAACGGGTTTCAAAGTATTTAAATTGGAGATATCCACCTCTAGGTTCTTGCTATGCAAGTAATATGCATAAGCTGTTTTATTGTTTCCTTCCTCAGAAATATAGCTTGCAGCACCTGGTATTATTTATTGGCAATCTCCCATCCAAGCACTAACCAGAGCTGCCCCTGTTTTGCTTCCAACATCAGGCAGAATCTGATGCTTTTAAAGTATTTACTGAGCATTATCATTTTTACCAGTGAGTCATATAGTTTCGTGATGGATTCAAAGTGTTATATCCTCAGTTTAGTTATTTTGATTTCCATTGAGTTCAGGCTTACTTTGCTCTGTGATGCATTTATTTCTCTCTTTGGAATCGGTGGTGTCTGGAGCCCTCCTCCACACATCAAATGAGTTAATTTTCTTCCTGTCAGCTTTCATCACTGTCCAGCTTTCACAACCATACCAAGAAATTGGAAAGACTGTGGTGTGGATAATTCATTCTTCGATATTTAATTATCTATCTTTACACAGGCAGTACATTATTGTAACTTAACATTGGTGTCACTGCAGTACATTGAGTTGAGGCAATACATGGCTTTTCTAGGTTGGAAGATTAGGTTGGAAATTGTGACTTTTCATCACTGTCACCATCGTACCCAAACTGTGAAACCTGTGCTTCAAATGGAAAGAACACTGTCCACCTTGCTCAGCCTAACATAAGATTGCCAAATTCTAATCAGTTGTTCCCCTGTTTTGTTTGGATTCTGCTGTGCTCTTGTCCAATTGAAAACAGACTCTGAATTGTGTCCAAGCTTTTCCATGTCTCCTCCTGAATTGTCTGACACCCCAACCCACATCTCTAGGTGACCTATATCAGTGTTTCCCAACCTTTTTTGAGTCGCGGCACACTTTTAACATTAAAAAAATCCGGGGGCACACCATCAACCAAAATGACACAAAATGACACTCTAATACAGTAAAGAACGACTGGGAGATGGTGGCCTGCTGGGAGCAGCTGCTGGGAGTGCCAAAGCCGGAAGAGGGGGAGGAGCCAGGCCGTGCCATGCCCCGCCCCCTCCCCTGGCTTCAGCTCTCCCACAGCCCGCCAGCCTTGAGGAGACAATGCCAGGCCAGCATTGTGGTAGCTCTGCCACCGCTGGCTTGGCACTGTCCCCTCAAGGCTGGCGGCTGGGGAAGCCAGGGGGAGAGGTGGAGCCAGGCCGCACCATGTCCCATCCCCTCCCCGCGGCTTCAGCTCTCCCAGAGCTTCCTCAGCCTTGAGGGGGCAGTGTGAACGAGGGTCGGGAGTCATGGCCCTCATCTCCGGCGCCGTTCTGCCATGACTCCCACCCTTCACTTGCTGAAGCTGCACGGAGGAGGAGCATGAGCAGTAGATAGGCTTCAGTGGGCGGGGCTCCTCCTCGTGGCTTCAGCGAGCAAGGGGCAGGAGTCATGGCGGATTGGAGGCTGGCTGGGGAAACGGCCAAAGGAGGCAGCGCCCCGGCCCCTTCTTCTTTTTCTTCGTGCCGCCCGGCCCTTCCTCCTCCTCCCCCAAGCAGCAGGAGTTCGGCAGGAGGGGGGGAAGGAAGGGGGGCAGAGAGCTTTTCTCGCGGCACAGCAGGAGGTCCATCACGGCACACTACTGTGCCGCGTCACAGTGGTTGGGAAACACTGACCTATATGATACAGTATAGAGCAGCATTATCCCACTGCTATTAACTGGGTTGTTCTCACCAGAAAGACCAGAGATATTGACAAGCTGGAAGCTGTCCTGAAAAGGGCGACTAAAATCATCTATGAGGAGCAGCTTAAAGAGCTGGGGATGTTTGCCTACAGAAGAGAAGTTTGAGAGGAGACATGATAACCATGTATAAATATGTGAAAGGGTATCATAAAGAAGAGAGAGCAGGTTTGTTTTCTGCTGCCCATGAAACTAGGACTGAGCAATGGATTCAAATCCATTTCACCTGAAAGGGGATTCCACCTGAACATTAGAAAGAACTTCCTAACCTTAAGATGTGTTCAACAGTGGAACTCTCTGCCTTGGAGTATGGCGGAAGCTCCTTCCTTGGGAACTTTTAAACAGAAGCTGATGGCCATCTATCAGGGACACTTTGATTGTCTGAGTCCCTCTACGGAGGTAGAGAAGATCAGGATATAAAGTTTTAAATAAATAAATACATACATTTAAAAAGCTATACTCTCCCCTTTGTTATTTAACATCTACACGCTTGACTGGTTCGAAGCTTTGGGCTGGAATGTTATCAGTACGCTGATGACACCCAGCTTGTTCTGAAGATGGAAGGCCGACCGGACTCCGTACCCACAAATTTCCATCAGTGCCTTGAAGCTGTTACTGGATGGCTGCATGCCAGCAGATTGTGGGTGAATCCAGCAAAGATGGAGATACTGTCGCTGGGTCAACCGGATAGTGGGGTGGTCCAGCTGCCTACCCTGGATGGCGAGGCACTATGCCTGTCACCTTCAGTAAAGAGCCTTGGGGTTGTCTTAGACCCTTTGCTGACAATGGAGTCTCAGGTCTCTTCTGTTAGCAAAACCATTTTCTTCCATCTGCGGCAGGCTAGGTGGCTGGCCCCCTATTTGTCTAGAGACAACCTAGCCACGGTGATCCAAGTCACAGTCATCTCAAGACTAGACTACTGTAACGCCCTTTACATTGGCCTGCCCTTCTCTGTGATCCGGAAACTTAACCTCGTCCAGAATGCCGCTGCGCAACTTCTCGCTGGGGTGCCAGTGAGATGTCACATAACTCCCATCCTTCAGCAGCTTCATTGGCTTCCAGTCGAGCACCGGATCACTTTCAAGGTGAGGATACTAACTTTCAAGGCCTTGTATGGTCTGGGGCCGATGTATCTGACGGACTGTCTCACCCCCTACCAACTCCAGAGACTACTTCGTTCTGAAGACCTGAACCTACTCGAAGTGCCTAGTTTTAAAGCCATCCGTTTTAACATCTACTCAGCACAGAGCCTTTTCTGTTGTGGCGCCATCCATTTGGGATGCCTTGCCAACTGAAGTTCGTGCCTTGCAAGATTTGCCATCTTTCCACAGGGCATGCAAAACCTATTTTGGTTGGCATTTGATTGTTGAAATCTGAAACTCTGATTTAGTTTAAATTGATGTTTTATCTTTGTTTTATGTTCTTTTATGTGGACTCTGAGCCGCTCCGAGCCCTCGGGGAGTGGCGGCATACAATACCAAATAATAAATAAATAAAATGTGCTTTGTCTGCATGGCAGGGAGTTGGACTATATCAGGCATCCTCAAACTGCGGCCCTCTAGCTGTTTAGGCCTCTAACTCCCAGAAGCCCTAATGAGCTTGTTCAATTGTCAGGAATTCTGGGAGTTGAAGGCCCAAACAGCTGGAAGAATAAGGAGCAAGCAACTTGAAATAAACAATGCTGTTGTAATACAAAATGAAAGCGCAACATGCATATATACAACTAGCAAGTCATGGTACAATATGAGTGAGGAACACTTCCCCCTCACGCTTAAGAGCCCACAATTGGAATACCTCCGCAGCTGGAAGAGGGGCGGCTTCTTCCGGACGCAGGACTCAAACAGCTGGATTTAGAAACCATGATACAATATCATAGTAATAAGTACATGGCCCCCTATTGATGGTCCATGTGGTCAAATCGCAGACCCTCTTCCAACTCTATTCTATGATTCTATGTTACAATAGCATGCTTGCTGAAACTAGCCCCCATATTTAGAATCTAAAATAAAGCAGGCTGTGCACATTCTTATGCAATTGCATGACTAGGAGTGTGTGTGTGTGTGTGTGTGTGTGTGTGGAAAGGGATTTGTGGACCGTACTAAATGACACACAAATAACTCTCCAATATTTTTTTTGTTTAGTGTTTCAGCAGAAGTTGTGTTTTTAAAAAAACTGAAAAATACCCTCGTCATTAAATATAACCACAAAAATATTTTCAATAAGCCCAGCTTATATGTACTTTATCTACATGTCTACAAGCCTAAAAGTACAAGGCTAATTTATCTTTTGAACATTCTGATAATGTGCATGCACTCCCATTGTTATTCCCCAATTACCATTATGATTTGAATTAAGTAATTTCATCTGCATGCATTACAAACACATGCTGTTTTTTTTAAATTGCTGCTCTGTGTGTGTGTTTTTTAATTCACTGATTTTTGTCAAATTGTCAGGTATTTTAGCTACGTATGATAACATGGTGTGGTCTGATATGGGAGGAAGCTCATGGCTTATCGCAATGGGGCATCAACCCCAATAATGTTACTGCTTTATGGCCACTTGTTGCCAAATTTTGGCAACAAACTACTACAATACATTAAAGCAAATATCTTACTTGGTGTAAATAGGCTTTTCCTTGCATTTGACAGCAAGATTTGGGGAGAGGGGTTTTTACTACATTTTAAAAAACAGAACGTCGTTGTTGTCATCCCCTGACCCAAGAATATGAAATATATGCTACTTCTTCCACATCAGCTGAAAACCTGGAAAAGCTATACGGTCGGAAGTATAGCTTCTGCTGCTTTGTATGAAGGAAGACTAATCAATATTGACTAAGGAAGGGTGTCTGCTCATTGTTTTTGGAATTACCCAGGGGGAGCCGATGTTTGCGCCTGAATGGTAGCTTTGATGCTGATGCACAGGAATGAAAGGTATAAGGCAAGTCAAGCTATTGATTTATCTGGTCACCTCCTGCGGTTACTCTGTCAGCTGTGTTGTAAGCAAGAAAACAGAGTGAAAAGGGTGTTTTCAACAAAGGCAAAAATCTTTCACTTTGCTTCATCCTTTTTCTTAAACTTAAAAAAAATCATAAGGGACTATCTCAGATGAGAACTAAACCTAAAGCTGAAAATATTTTTTTTTAACTTTACAAATAATTACATTTCTTTCCAGTGTTTTTGCATGGCAACTGTCAAAATGGAAGTAAAATTCAATACATCTAACAGGCCTCAGGGAACAAACAACACCGATAAATAAAGGATGTGTCCTAGGCAGCAGTAAGAGAAGGATTTAGGTTTTGGGATGAAAAGGGGACACCACACAGTGATGCAGCCATTCACTGACATGATAAGTGGGTGCTTGTTGTTCCCCCATTTCTTCTACCACCTGCTTTATTGCACTGGGAATGTGGTGCAGCTGGCTGGGTGTCAGCTGCATAAGATCTCTACTGACCAGAAGGTCATGAGTTCGAGGCCTGCCCGGGTCGAGGTGGGCTCTCGACCTATTGTGTAGCCTGTTGTCGACCTTTGCAACCCGAAAGACAGTTGCATCTGTCAAGTAGGAAATTAAGGTACCAATTAGTGGGGAGGCTAAATTTAACTGATTTACGAGGCCATAAAAAACGATCTCCAGAAAACACGCTGAGAATGAAGGAGTGCGACAGCTCCCCCTGGGCGCCAGAGAGAGCGGTATATTAAGTTGAACTTAATAAATAATAATAATAATAATAAATAAATTGCCTCTGTCTGTCTTTTGTGTTTGTGTGTCTAAATGTAATGTGTATATTGTAATCCGCCCCGAGTCCCCTGTGGGGTGAGAAGGGTGGAATAGAAATAAAGTAAGTAAATAAATAAATAAATTATAGTAGCTGTATAGGATTTATTTTGCCATGGCTAATGTGAACCTTCCTTACTATAGTGAGAAATGTAGCCCTTGATGGGAAAGCACTTCTACACATACCTAAAACCCATGCTGAAACAGATTCAATTAACCCGCTTCAGCATGGGTTCTAGACCTCATCCCCTCCCAAAACCCAGGGATTTCCCTCCTGGGGTGGGCTACATGCTAACCTGATTGAAATCTGGACAGCATGAAGCCACCTGAAGTCCCAATTTACCCCCTGAAATCCCACCCCCTAGGTCTCCTCACAAGTCATTTTCTTGTGCCATGAAGCCACAAGGAGAGGCTTCATAGCTGCCAGCGACCTTTTCCAGTAGGTTTTAGGGGGTAAATTGGGAGCTGGGAGGGAGGGAGTGGGCCCAAAGGTGTGGAATGGCCAGGCCCGTATTACCCATAAGACCACCCTAGGCCATGGCCTCGGGTGGCACTTTTGGGGGGGGGGGGCAGCACATCCGGACCCACAAAAACTTTTTTAAAAAATCCCAAAAATTCAAAAAAAATCGAAATAATAATAATTTTAAAAAGGGCGCATGCGGCGCCCCTCCCTTTGCTCTGCTCCCCTCAGCTCTGCTTTAGGAGGGAGGAAGGATTGACTCCGCCCCTCCTCGCCTCCGGCTCCGTCCCCGCCCCCTTGCCGGTGCGGAGCTGATCCTCCCTCCCTCCTAAAGCCAGTCTGAAAAGGGTGATTTCGGCTGCTTCTCAGGCCGGCATGGTGGCTGAGGGAGGGAGGAGCAGCCGTGGGGAGGCCCCACATCGGCTCCGGGGGTGGGGCTTTCCTTCCTCCTCCTCCTCGCGCTGGCAAGGAGGTGGGGGCGGGGAGGGGCAGAGCCGGGGGCAGGGAGGGGCAGAGAGAACCCGCGCTGCAGCTCCTCCTCCCTTGCGTGGCGTGACAATGCAAGGGAGGAGGGCCGGCGGCGCGGGTTCTCTCCACCTCCTCCTCCCTGCCTGGTGACGCCAAGCCAGGGAGGAGGCAGAGAGGAGTCCCGCCGCCGCCCCTCCTCCCTTGGCGTGGTGACGCAAGGGAGGAGGGGCCGCGGCACGGCTTCTCTCCCCCTCCCTGGCTTGGCGTCGCCAGGCAGGGAGAAGGAGGCGGAGAGAACCCGTGCCGCCTGCCCTCCTCCCTTGCGTCGTCACGCCATGCAAGGGAGCAGGGGGCGGCGCGGGTTCTCTCTGCCTCCTCCTCCCTGCCTGGCGACGCCAAGCCAGGGAGGTGGAGAGAAGCCGCGCCGCCACCCCTCCCTTTTGTCGCGCCAACCCCACCGAAAAGGGGTGGGCGGCGTGCAGGACGCGCAGCGGGAGGGCGCCTCTTTCTCCTCCTTGCCCCGCCTTCAATCCGGTGAGGGGGCGGAGCCAGGTAGCGGGGAGGGGCGGAGCCGGGGGCGGGGAGGGACGGAGGCAGACCCTTTGGCCTTGGGCGGCAAAAGGGCCTGATCCGGGCCTGGGAATGGCTGTGGAGATTGAGCCCCAGGAAACACATGATGCATCCCGGTAGTCATTCCCACAGGCCCAGCACCTCATTAGACCAGGATCTTTCATAAAGATCCAGATCTAATGAGGTATTTAATTAATACAGACTAAACCAGGGAAACCTCAGTTTACTCCACATTAATTCACTTTTACTGGTGGCATCGTTTGGATGACTCCAATAAAACCGAGCCAGGTCCTGCGTTTTGGGTCTGTAGGGATGGACCCTGAGAAAGTGAGATCAATAGTTTGAATGAATGAATTGCCTGCAATCAATTTCTTTTCCCAGTGACAACATTTTCAGTTTTCTCTGCTTGCTATATACGAGCAGTCCCCGAGTTACAAATATCCGACTTACAAACAATTCATAGTTAAGAACAGTGGTGTGACAACAGGAAGTGAGAGAAATCTACTGCTGGAAGGGAAATTCACTCCTGGAAGACTTATCATGAGGAAAAGGGGTCTCCTCTGAAGTTTTCTCACCAATCCTTGTTTTCACAACAAGCTAAATGTTTCAAAATTCAATTATCACCGGGACGGAAAGTAAGGTGAGATCTTCTGAACAGGGGCACAAACAGCAAAACAAACACCACGGGGTGTGAACCCTTCCTGATGCTATCCAAAGTGTGTGTGTGTTTCTGTAAAATGGTGTTACACTTAAAAAATGTACCTGTTCCAACTTACATACATATTCAAGTTAAGAACAAACCCACATAACCTGTCTTGTTTGTAACTTGGGGACTGCCTATACTGTATTATTTTATGATAAAACAGCTTTCCCTACATGGCTCCCAAAACCATGACATTCTTTCTTACAGACAGTTGAAGCCGAATCTTTCCCATGTTTACTCAGAGGTGTACTTAAGTCTGAAACTCTTGGGGAAACAGGACTGATGAGACACTACGACTCTGTGTCCGAGAAGTTTAAAAACAGTGTACCCTCACTAATTCGCAGTTCGCTTGTTGCAGACTCACTGTTTCGCTTTTCAAAAAATATTAATTTAAAATATATATCATGGTATTTTTGCTGTTATGTGGGGTTTTGCCACCACCACTCTCCAAGGCGCTTTCCCTCCTCAGTCCTCTCTCCCTCCCTCCAGCCTTGCAGGGCCTTTCCTTCCTTCCTTTCCTTCCCTTTATTTTAAGTTTATAAAGACTTAAAATAGTGTATAACTACTAAAATAATGTATAAATATTAAAATAAGTAGAGCATCCCTACTTATTACGGGAGGTCGTGGAGCCTAGCCCCAGCAATAAGTGAGGGAACACTGTCTCTCTCTCGGCATTACTTCGCGAACGAAGATTCAGGAAGGACTCATCCCACGCTTTTTACAAGCGCGTTGATGACTAAAAAGGCCAATCTGAGATAGGCAAGTTCGGTTGCAGAAAGCACAGCAGAAAGTCTCCTTGGGTGATGTTGTTTCCAAATTGTGGTTCTTTCTGCGTTGTCGTTTCTCTTCGAGACCCATTCGGCATGTCTTCTCGAAAGAGGCTGCAGCATTGTGGATAGTGCGTCTCCATGCCTCCCGATGTGAGGCCAGGGTGGACCATTGTTGGTGATCAATCTGGCCAAGCCTGAGATGTTGTTTCAGGGAGTCCTTATATCTCTTTTTGGGGGCACCTCTCTTGCGCTGACCCGTGATGAGTTCACCATAGAGTAGTATCTTTGAGAGGCGGTGGTCCTCCATCCTAGAGACGTGCCCTGCCCAGTGCAGCTGTGTTCTCAATAGCATGGCCTCAATGCTGGTGATCCCTGCTTGCTCAAGGACAGCAACATTTGTCACATAGTCGGTCCAGTGTATATTTAGGATTGTGCGAAGACAGCGCTGATGAAAGCGTTCGAGGAGTCGTAGGTGTTGGCGATAGGTGACCCATGTTTCAGACCCATAGAGGAGAATAGACAGTACGATAGCTCTGTACACACTGATTTTGGTGCTTTGCCTCAGGTGCTTGTTGCGCCAGACTCTATTGTGAAGCCTTTTTTTTGTGAGGGAACACTGTACACCTCAATATATTGCATAGCTAGGATACCATAGGATGTTGCCATTGCCATTAAAGTGGAATCAAAGGGCTGTGAGGGTGTTGTGTGAAAGTGCCCTTAATAAGGAATAGCATCACTCCTTATTTCTGAAATGTTTGAGGTACTTTTGCTGTTCCTGGTGTGTGACCTCGGTAAGGACTGGAGGAGGAATATCTCAGGGCTGAAATGCCCCATGCAATAGCTTTGTATTTTGTTTATTTATTTATTTATGTATTTATTTATTTTTTTCGGTAGAATCTCTAGGCCGACACTCCCGGGAGGCTCTGGGCGGCTCACAACAGGGCAATACACAATAAAACACATGTAAACACATAAAGCACTCTAAAATATCCATACATTGCTGTGGGTTTCTTACTTTTTTTTTAAAGGATACTAATTGTAAAAGCACCCAGGCCGCGCTGTACAAGTAATTTTCCAATTGTTACCTTGATCATTGCTATTTTAACAATTTAACTAATCCTCCACAGAAGAATGGGGTAACTTGTAGAGTTGGGCACGGAATTCATTCCTACCATTTCTACTGTTTCTTTTGTGTCTTCCATTTCTTCAGGAGCACGAAGCAGGAAGCCCCCCGCCCCAAAAAAACCCCCGAAAATCTGTTTGACATGAAAGCCTGCTTTTGTCTGCAGCCAAAATTGCCTCCTTGTCTTGGAAAGAGAGTGTATGTGTGGCGGGGCATGCAAGCAGGCCTGGGGCGCACCTGCAGCTGAGCACCATTTACTCTAGAATAATAGTAATAGAACGGAAGCAAATGTCAGGAAGGGGAACCAGTTGGTGGGAAGCCTCCCCATAATTGTCCGATTTTCAGGTCCCCGAACCAAAAACAACCTTTTTGGGAGGCTCTAAAAAAAAACAGATGGGGGGGGCCCACTAAAAACTGGGGCACAAAATGGGGCAAGGTTTACCCCAAATGTACAATGCTAGTGAATTACTGGTGGCAGCAAATTCTAGAAAAATTGCATTTCATTCTACAGATATAAAACACATAAGTTACAACCTTGTTCACTTTACCTGGAATGTCCTTTCCAATGTAATCTGCTTTTGTATAAATATGTTGTAGTAGAGGGTACCATTGTGAATAAATTATTCTCATGGACTGAAACATTTAAGATTACTAAAATATTTATTTAACTTCTTAAGAACTGTTCTCTTTTCCTTAGGGCAAAAAGCATCCGCTTTTCTGTTTGTTAGCATTTATCAGCAACTGAAAAAGAAATGCCTTTGGACTAATTAGTTTCAGAGGGGATTTCAAGAAAAGCTCACGGTCAAAGACAAAGAGAAAGCTAATTTATTGGATTAATTTGACTTCCTTTTTAGATATTTTCCCCACACAGTGTAATCCACAAATCCTGTCAAAAGTATGTCAAAAGATAAAATTGATAATAGAACCTATGATAAATCACTATTGTTACAGATATCTAAATGATTTATATGAGATTATTTAAATGGTTACTTTTTAAAAGACCACAGTTTGCTGTGTTGCCACAGCAAGTTACAGGTATAACTTCAGTTTTCTCACCATAAAAATCAGTGTTACCCAACCGCTGTGACGCGGCACAGTAGTGTTCTGTGACGGACCTCCTGCTGTGCCGCGAGAAAAGCTCTCGGCCCCCCTTCCTTCCCCCCTCCTCCTGCCGAACTCTGGCTGCTTGGGGGATATCGCCCTCTGAGGCCTTGGCAACCTGACCCCCCTGGATAAACCGCACAGCAGCTGAGGTACAATGGGTTTTATTGATAATAGGTAAGTATAGGAAAAAAGGGTTGGAGGCAATCTTTATAGTGCCCCAACTAGCAGCAACCAGGAATCAGCAAGGCGTGGGTGCTTCGCAGTAAAAAGGAGCACAAGCAGCAAACGGGAATTCAAGCCGGATGCAAAGTCTCTTGGGATCTCAGCCAAAGCAAGGGAGGCTGGGATGTGTCGATTAAAATTCAAAGAGTTCAAAAGGTAAAAGAGTCTTTTCAGGATCAATCAAAGGGCCTCGACGATGAACTGGAACAAGGCAACACTGGAACAAGTCAGCCCGCAGTAGGCTGTCTGGCGTGGCTTGGTGGAAGGCCCGACCGGCCTTACCCACTAGATCTTTACCCAAATGCTCTGTTGGCACAAGACACTGGCAAAGGGGTCTGTGAAGCAGATATAGTGTTCCTTAGTTGCGTCACACGTCAAAAGCTAAGATTGATGATCCTTAGTATGTTTTGTGAACTCAGTCTTCTAGGAATGCGGAGCTCGTTAGCGAGGGCCAGCTGGGCCGGGGAGTCAGGCTTGTTACTCCCGTGGCCCGCTTCCATTATCAGGGGAGGCAGTGATGGTACAGCCTTGAAGGCCTATGTTATGCTTGCATCCCTACTCTTCACATGGGAAAGGCCCGGGAGGCCCTAGCAAGGTTTGAGCAGAGCAAGCTGGTTTGAAAGTTGCACTCTTGATACCTTGGCTGAAGCGAAAGTGACGCCTGAGGCCCTTGAGGTGTGACAGGGGAGGAGGAGGAAGGGCCGGGCGGCGGCAAAGAAAAAGAAGAAGGGGCCGGGGCACCTCCTCCTTTGGCCATTTCCCCAGCCAACCTCCAATCCGCCATGACTCCTGCCCCTCGCTCACTGAAGCCACATGGAGGAGGAGCCCCGCCCACTCAAGCCCGCCCACTGCTCATGCTCCTCCTCCTCCACACGGCTTCAGCTTCAGCTGTGGGAGAGCTGAAGCCGGGGGGAGGGGCATGGCACGGCCTGGCTCCGCCCCCTCCCCCAGCTTCAGCTCTCCCACAGCTTCTCCACGGGACAGTGCCAAGCCAGCATTGTGCTGGCTCTGCCACCGCTGGCTTGGCACTGCCCCCTCAAGGCTGGAGAAGCTGTGGGAGAGCTGAAGCGGGGGAGGGGAGGGGGCGGGGCATGGTGCGGCCTGGCTGTGCTCCCTCCCCCGGCTTCGGCACTCCCAGCAGCTGCTCCCAGCAGGCCACCACCCCCCAGCCATTCTTTACTGTGTTAGAGTGTCATTTTGTGTCATTTTGGTTGGTGGTGTGCCCCCGGATTTTTTAAATGTTAAAAGTGTGCCGCGGCTCAAAAATGGTTGGGGAACACTGATAAAAATGACTTGTTTGTGGAACAGGAAGGAGTGATTTCTCATCCCTGGCTAACCCCATCTATACGGCCATATAAATGAAGTATGAAACTGCATTATGTGGTCAGTGCAGACTCATATAGTGCTGTTCAATTATATCTATCTGTCAGTCTGTCTATCCGTCTGCCTCTTCTGCTCCCCGTTTCTCTCTCTTTTCTTTTCTTCATATAGATCACAATGTTATTGGTATGGGGTTTTTTGGTATGACTTTAATAAAAAAAATTATAAAAAAAGAAATTGCAGATATTTCTGGTTCGCAAATGAAAGCATTATTGGCAGCTGCCTAGCCATTCCTGTGACCTTTGGCCGCTGGCTGTACTAGACACATCATCACAGGATGGGAGAAGTGTTGTGTAAAAATGGGAAGCTCTGTTTAAAATTCCTATGTTGTTGCAAAGCATGATGAAACATTAGCCAGAAATATAAGACGAGGAGGGGTTGAAGAGGAATTCGCAGGCTCGATTATAAGAAAGCGTCAGCTCGTAAGAATCAAATAAGTCAATTATGAGCTGGTGACGGATGGCAGATGAAGAGGGGGGAAATTAGAGGAACCTGATCAGTCCATTTTACCCTTTATAACACCTTTCTTTTAGAGATCAATCCAAAACAAAACAAAGAACTGGATGAATGAGTATAATATTTATTTATTTATTATTTCGATTTATATGCCACCCTTCCCAAAAAGGCTCAGGGCGGTTCACAACAACACAACGTAGTTAAAAACAGAATAAAAACAGATTAGGAACAGAATGGAAAGCACAACCTTGGAGATTAAACGCCTGGCGGAACAGGGTGGTCTTACAGGCCCTCCTGAAGGCCTGTAACTTCGTTATTGCTTGTGCCTCTGCTGGGAGGGCGTTCCACAGGGTAGACGCCACTACAGAAAAGGTGCACTGCCTAGTCGAGGACAATCGGCAAATCTTGAGTGATAGAACCTCCAATAGGTTTTAGTCCATTGACCGTAGTGGTCTCTGGGGAATGTGCAGGGAGAGGCGGTCCTTCAGATACACTGGCCCCAGACCATGCAAGGCCTTGAAGGTTAACACCAGCACTTTGAAGGCAATCCGGTACTCGATGGGAAGCCAGTGCAAATGCTGGAGGACTGGTGTGATGTGGCATGTTAGTGTCACTCCAGCCAGCAGTCAAGCCACAGTGTTTTGCACCATCTTCAGTTTCTGGATTACCGACAAAGGAAGGCCAATGTAAAGGGCGTTACAGTAGTCCAGTCTCGAGATGACTGTGGCCTGGATTACTGCGACTAGGTCGTCACCGGAAAGGTAGGGCGCCAGCCGCCTCATCGGACGCAGATGGAAAAACACTGCTCTGCTCACGGTGGAGACCTGAGTCTCCATCGTCAGCAGAGGGTCCAGTTGGACCCCCAGGCTTTTAACCAGCGGTGACGGACTAACCACCTCACCATCCATTATTGGCAGCCGGAGCTCGCAGCCCCCCGGGACGACCCAGCCACAGGACCTCCGTCTTTGACGGGTTCACCTTCAACCTGCTGGCCCGTAGCCACCCAGTCATGGCTTCCAGGTACTGGTGGAAATGATCGGGTACAGAGTTCGGCTGGCCTTCCATCCTCAGCACCAACTGGGTGTCATCAGCGTACGTAAATTTAGAACATTTATACTCTGTCCATTCTCGATCTCCAAGGAGGGACACAGGACGGCTACCAGCAGGCAACAATTTGATGCCGACACAACATAAACACATAATAAAATACAATCAGTTACCTAAAAATAAATATAAACATACATTAAAACAGTTCACCAGGTTAACAAACTTCACCCAGATCAGTCCAAATTGCAGTCAGTAAAATCTCATCTAGAGTCATGCATGTTTTCTGTGGTTAACTGAGTTCCACCAATTCTTATTTGAGAGTTTAACAACATAATTGAATTTATTTTCTTTTATTTGCATGAAGATAAAAGACTTAGGCAAACAAAGGCAAACACAAAAGCTGACACTTCATCCATTTTTGACAATTCTGATCCCATAGAGAATTTCAGTTTTCCCAGCACCTCTGTTGACTTCAGAAATCCACCTGTAGGGTAACAAGATTTATAGCAGGCACAAAAGCAGCGTTCTTTGTTTATCATGGGCGTGTAGACACATACACACATTTTAGCACTTAGCTCTGGCTAGAATCTGCTAGACTAAACCACATTCTTCCCCACCCACTTATTTTAATACAAATTAGATTCTGTGTATCAGAATCTGTGTTTGCACATTCTACAAAATCTAATTCACTCCAAATCCATCTCCTTCAGTACTACAGAGCATCCTTAAAATGCCTTGGAAAGCTGCATGCTGTCTTCTTTCAAGTAGAAACAGCTTTAACTAAGCATCAAATCTTGTTCCTTCTACAGACACAAGGGAAAAGATCTCAGAAAGAGTGGTATCTTAACTCTGATGTTTTTAATCCAGGCGTTAGTGAAGGATAGAAGGACAAATTATTCCTAAAATGACGGGAAGTGGAGCCTGGGAAGTTCCCCTCCGTAATGGACTGGATAGAAAACGAATCTTTCGACTTCCTGAACTGAAAATGGAGTTCTGTCCTCCCAAATTCGGGAGGATCTCGAAAAATGGATCGGGACCCCCATCGAAATCTGAGACACAGAAACAGAATGCATTTTACCCAGATTGCACAAGCCTAGTCTAGACATGTTGTGACAATCTCGGTCACCTAAATTAAACCATTAACACTCTTGGTAAACTGCCACCAACCTAATGGGTAATTAGGATTTCTATATTGATTATCTAAGATGTTTTGGTAGGTCTTTTAAATACGTGCCGCCCCAAAACCACCACACTGAGGAAACCTAACAAAGATGAAGGATGGAGGCTTCTTAAAGTTAATAACAAAAGGATGTATTAACTGACGAGGCTAACAAATAGGCACAGATCGTATTGGTTCTTCTAAGCGGCAACTATAGCGTACAGTTACAGCAATAAACAGATTAAGGTTAGCGTGATGGTTAACAGATAAATATGTGTGCTGGAGCGTAAAGGTTTCTCACTAACGAGGCTATTGCTTCTTCTTAAGATGTTATGTTCAGTTTCCTAGACAGCACTGAGGCTTGTCTCCCAACTTCCAATCTAATAATTAAACTAGATGGCCGTTGTCCCTTAATACTGGAACATCTAATCTCATAGATAGTTCCCTGAGTCTGGCTAACACTGGGTTACTAGCACCCACAGTCTAAGAGGCCCTCCACCTGTCTCCCCCTCTCAAGAGACGACCAGGTATCCCAACTGACTATCACAAGACAGTTCTAAATTGGCACTCTTCAAAAGCGTCCCCACTAGAATCTCTACTGGCCCTAAGGGCTGTCAGATCTGAGTCTTGACCCCCTAGTCCAGCCTATTCCTACGTGGTGGTTGCTTAAGACAGACTGTCAGTCTCTATTGCTAAGGCTCTGGTGTTACTCCCCCAGAAACCCTGCTCAAGACTGCCTCAGGCTTAGATGTCAAATCTACAGCCTGACACTAGACAGCAGAGGCTGGAGATGTTGCTTCTTCACAGCCCTGCTCCAGACTGAAACTTTCTGACTGGATTCCCTCCTTTTGTCAGCTCCACTCCTCCCCTCTTCACTCTAGCCAATCACCGCCGTCTCCCTGTAACTGAGCAGAGGCCTCCAAGGCCACGCCCCCTTGCTCTGGCTTTCCCTTCCCCTGATGGCTGCTGGCTGCAACCACCTCACTAAAATGGATGCCAGCACTACCAAACAGGAATCCCAAAACACTTCTAAGCAGGCCTCGGCCCTGCTTAAGGCAGGTAAGTCCTTACACATGTCAACACTGGTGTGGATATGCTGAGCAGGCCCGGATTAACAGTTTGTGGCACCCTAGGCCACACTCTGGAAGACTCGCCCCCGGGGGCGGGGTGGGGCTGCTTGCGGGGGTGGGGCCTCTTGCAGGGGCGGGGCTGCATGCAGGAGGCGGGACCACTTGCAGGAGGTGGGGCCAATTGCGGGCATACGCGGCAGGGCGCGAGCGGCGCGGCGTCCTCCGCCATGTTCCTGGGTGCTGCAGCGGCCGCCCCGGAGCTTACCTTCCTTCCTCTTCCTTCTCCGAGGAGGAGGAAAGAAGGGAAACCCCCGGGCGGCTCCTGCAGCACCCAGGAACATGGCGGAGGATGCCACGCCGCTCATGCACTGTCGCGCATGCCCAGCGTCCTGCGCGGTGCCTGCCTCTTTTCGGCGGAGCTGGGTGACGTCAGACGCAGCGGCGAGAGCGAGGAGGAAGAGGCAGAGGGAAGTCACGGCACCTCTTTGCGAGCGCCGCAGCCTCTGCCTCCTCCGCCATGTTCCTGGGTGCCACAGTGGCAGGAACATGGTGGAGGAGGCAGAGAGGACGTGGCTCTGCGGCTTCCCTCCACCTCTTCCTCCTTGCCCTTGCTGCTGCCGACATGCCTGACGTCAACCAGCCCTGCCGAAAAGGGGCAGGTGCAGCGCAGAACGTCAGGCATGCGCAGCAGGGTGTGAGCAGTGCTGTGTCCGCCATGTTCCTGGGTGCTGCAGCGGCCGCCCAGGGGTTTCCCGTCCTTCCTCCTCCTCGGAGAAGGAAGAGGAAGGAAGGTAAGCTCCCAGGCAGCCGCTGCAGCACCCAGGAACATGGCAGAGGACGCCGTGCCGCTCGCGCCCTGCCGCGCATGCCCGTAAGCAGCCCCGCCCCCAGGATGTGGGGGAAGGCATCAAAGAAAGGGAGGGAGGGAAAGACGGAAGGAAGAAGGGAAAGGGTTTGGGTTTTTTTATCCGTGATTTGCCGCCCCCTAGGCCTGCGCCCATAGGCGTCTTGTTGGCTTTATGGATAATCTGGGCCTGATTATGTCTACCTTGAATTAAATATCATTAGGTGAAATAGGCTTGCTCCCACGTAAGAGTGTACAGAACTGGAATTCAATTTATCTGTTGCAAATAGAAAGGAAAATCCAATAACTCATAGAAGCATAATCACAAAATACATCAGTTTCCTGAGGATTTGTAGGCGGACACTGTCTGTCATCATTTGTATATACTTTGTTCATTTATTATTCTTTCCTTGGCAAACGGCAAATTCCTCAGCAAGTAGATTAAGGATATTGTTTTTAGTCATTCTTTCTTAACACATTGTTTGGAATGTTAAGAATGCCTGTCTGAGGACCACAAAACTCGCTGGGGAGAAACTGAGTCTACCCATAAAAGTTCATCAAAAGTGATAGGATTCTAGGAGTCCATTGCTAAAACAGGAAATGAGCTATTTGCCAAGAATGTGTTTCACATATGCCATTTGATCTGACGGGTTCCTTTAGTCCAGTGTTTCCCAACCTTTTTTGAGCCGCGGCACACTTTTTACATTTGCAAAATCCTGGGGCACACCACCAACCAAAATGACACAAAATGACACTCTAACACAGTAATACATATAGTTAATATGTTTTTTAAAATGTATTTATGCACTCAGTGTGAAACCTGGACCTGTTTCGATGAACTCAACATAGATATCCTGGCAGGAATGGCAGAAAGACACAAACTTCCCACACAGAACTCTCATAACCAAGAGAAAATCCTATAAGAGTTTGGTGGGCATTGACCTTGAGTTTTGGAGTTGTAGTTCACCTATATCCAGAGAGCACTGTGGACTCAAACAATGTTGGATCAGGACCAAACTTGGCATGATTACACAGTATGCCCAAATGTGAACACAGATGGAGTTCAGGGGAAATGGACCTTGACATTTGGGAGTTGTTGGGATTTATAGTTCCCCTATAATCAAAGAGCATTCTGAACGCCACCAATGATAGAACTGGGCCAAACTTCCCACACAGAACCCCCAGGAGGCAAAAGGAGATGTCTACTTGGGGAAAGGGAGGCGGGCCTTCCCAATGCATGGAGAGGGAGAGACCAAGTAGACAACGGGTGGGGAGGGGGGGTGTTTGTAATTTTGTGCCTTTATTGAGGTGTGTTGAAGTATAGAAACCCTAAGTTTCTTAGGGTTTTTATACTTCAACACACTCAACAAAGACAAAATTACTCACCTAAGTTTCCCCCATTAGACACCCCGGAGGTTCCAATTTCCCACGGCACACCTGATGATCGCTCACGGCACACTAGTGTGCCCCGGCACACTGGTTGGGAAACACTGCTTTAGTCTATGTTTTATGATAACATATAGTAAGAGAGTTAAGTGAATGTAAGACCAATTTCTTGGCTATAATAAGTGAAATGCTAATGTCATTTCCCAGGAGGTTTGGACATAGCATGAATAAATTGAAATGCAATTTCAGTTGTGTGACCAGCAGATGACAACTCCCAGCTCATGGCTAATCCACCTATCTGTCACCAGAAGCGAGAAATAATTGCCATTTATAATTGCGATTTATAATTATTTTCTGTCATGGATGAAATGGTGTATTATTGAAAGAAAGTGGAGTTTTATCCATAGTTGTTTTAGCAACAGCTGATCATGCAATTATCATGCAAAATCCTTATATCAGTCTGGAATCTTGGATACCTTGTTGTTCGCAGATTTGATTTTTAAAAATGTCTTGTTAGAAATCTCTAGATCCCAGGGATTTCTAGAGAAAACATCTCTTGAGGAAGATCGAGATCAGAGGTCTCCTCAAACTTTTTAAGCAAAGGGCCGATTCATGGGGATCAGACTATGACGAAATGCATATGCACACTACACATATCTTATTTGTAGTGCAAAAAAACCATGAAAGTACAATACAGTATTTACAATGAAGAACAGTTTTAACCAACATACACTTACCAGTATTTCAATGGGAAGTGTGGGCCTGCTATTGTTTGCTGGAATAGTCAAGTTAATTGGGATTGTTGTTGTTCTGAACCTTGAAGTCATTTCAGACTTAAGGTGACCCTAAGTCTAAAGTTGAGGGCGAGGTCTGGGTAAATGACCTTAGAGAGCTTCATCTGCTCTGAGTCCCCCTTGGGGTAAGATAGGGTGAGATAGAAATATGGTAAATAAATAAAATAATAATTCCGCCCGCAGGCCTTAGTTTGAGAACTACTTGTTCTAGATCAGGGCTGTCCAACTGGCCCCCGAGCCCCTTCCCTACGGCCCCCTAACCCCCTGCAAGACATCAGGGGTTTTTTTGAAAAAAAATTTGGGGAAAAAATTCCAAAAAAATTCGTCCTGGGGGGGGGGGGCGAGGAGGGGCGGGGCCGGTGCGAGTGAGGAGGAGGTGGAGGGAAGCCATGTCAGATGCCCTAGGGGCGGGACTTCCCCCCACCTGTTCCTTGCTCGCGCAGGGCCGCTTGCGGGCTTGCGCGCCAGGGCGGGATCAGCGAGCCGCCCTCCGCTCTCTCCCTAGCTCTTGCAGCGCCCGCGCCTGAAGGAAAGTAAGCCCAGGAGTGTACCTTCCTTCAGGCGCGGCTGCTGCAAAAGCTAGGGACACGGCGGAGGGCAGCTCGCCGATCCTGCCCTGGCGCGCAAGCCCGGGATCTTGCGTGATCCGCCCCTTTTCGGCGGGGCTGGGTGACGTCAGGCGTGGTGCCTGACGGCACCCCGCCGAAAAGGAGCGAGCCGCACAGGACACTGGGCATGCGCGCCAGGGCAGGAGCGGCCCCGCCCCCGCTGCGGCCACGCCCTCGCGAGCGACCACGCCCTCCGCTCCGGCCCCCAAGGTGATCAGTCACCTGAATTCCGGCCCTTGGCCCGAAGAAGTTGGACAGCCCTGTTCTAGATCTTCCAATGTGATTCTATGTTCAACTTCCCATGAAGATTGACCATGGAGTTATGCTGGAAGACCTAGAAATTCCTTGAGAGTGATTTTTTCAGGTTAAAAACTTAACACGTTCTTTGTTCACAGTTTTTCCCTTTAATGGGGTCCGTGTATTCCCAACACTAGTGAATGTGGAGGGCTGACTGTAATTATAGCTGTTGATTTGGCTGGGTTTAATAATAAAATTGATCAATTTGTTGTCAAACACAATAACCCCATCCTCCCCACACACAATGATTTATAGTTTTCCAAGGGCATCGGAATAAAAACATAATTTTTATTTATTTATTGATATTCTCAGGACTTTCACAATTGTAGAGAAGAATGATATCGGCAACAGACCAGCTGCAGCTTCTCTCTAAATCAGTGGTTCTCAACCTAACTAACTAACTAACTAACTTTATTTCTTCTGAGTCGCCCTCCACCAAAGGTGCTCTGGGCGACTTACACAATTAAAATAAACAGGTTACACAGTCACCGCTTGTTACTAACAATCATAGGCTCTTCTGAAAAGCCATATCTTAAGTGCCCCTAAAAATGTATGTAGATCAGGAGTGGCTCTTTTGTCTGGCGGTAAGGAGTTCCACAAGATTGGGGCTACAATGGAGAAGGATCTCTGTCTTGTGGACTCCAAATGAACCTCTCTAGGGCCAGGGACATAGAGAAGATTCTCATGAGCTGACCGTGGCAGTCTCTGGTGGTGGAGTGGCGTTAAACGGTCTCTTAGATATGAAGGACCCTGACCTCGAAAGCCCTTGAATGCTAGGACCAGGGTCTTATAGAGGACTCTGTGTTCAACCGGCAGCCAATGCAAGTGCTGCAAAGACGGCGTTTTGGCCTACAAATCCCAGAAATCCCAGCCAGTTTACCAGCTGTTAGGATTTCTTGGTGTTGAAGGCCAAAACATCTGGGGACCCACAGGTTGAGAGCCACTGCTCTAAAGACTATATTGTTTCCAAACCCTTAATAAACTATATATTTATTTCAACTTTCTTCCTACCTAATGCAATTTCTTTCCCTATATGTGTGTATGATATATATGATTTATGATTTATCAGGCCCGGATTAGCCTTTTCGGCCGCCCGAGGCCAAGATGCCCCGCCCCGCCCCAGGGCGCGGAAAGCCACGCCCCCAGCCACACCCCCAGTGCGGAAAGCCACGCCCCAGGGTGCTCCTGCGCATGTGCGGCAGCAGCCCGGCCGTGCGGCTTCCATCGCCTCCTCCTCCCGCGACAGGAAGAAGGGCGCGAGGAGGAGGAAGGGGAAGTCCCGCCCTCCTCCTCGCCGCCTGGGCCGCCCCTTGCAAAGGAAGGAGGCGGCCAGGAGGAGGAGGAAGGAAGCCTGCTGGCGAGCATGCATGCGCATGCATGCATGCCCGCCAGCGGGCGGGGCTTCCCTTCCTCCTCCTCGCCGCCTCCTTCCTTTGCAAGGGGGTGGCCCAGGCGAGAGGAGGGCGCCATTCTATCCTCCACGCCCCCTCGCAGCGCTCTCCCCCCGCCCTCTCCCGAGGTATGATGACTCTCTCGGGAGAGGGCGGGGGGAGAGCGCTGCGAGGGGGCGGGTTTTTTAAAAAATGTTTTCAGGGGGTCGAATCCACTGCCCCCCAAAACCTGCCGCCTGAGGCCATGGCCTAGGCTGCCCTTATGGGTAATCCGGGCCTGTGATTTATGCCGAGATGAACCTTAGAGGCCTTCACCCTTCTGCCAAACATTTCCTGGAACAGGAGAGGCTGAGATGACCCCCTCCCCCAGCAATCCCTGGCAAGGTGATAATCAAGATCCATTGTGTGTACATGTAGAATAATAGACAGTTTCTGCATGTAGTCTGATAAAGCCAGCCTATGTTTACTCAGCCAAGTATCTCACTTAGGTTGAGAGATTGCTGACCGCGAAAACAGAAGTGTAGGGTATGTACATTTGCAGACTCCTTTTATTCCAAGCCCGAGGCTTGATTCAAAGATATCATCACCTTCCCGGGACCCCTCACGTTTATTTTCCAAAGACATTTCTCGTCAACTTGAGCTGGACAATTAAGCCGCTTGGAAACTCATTTCCATTTTCCAAATATGGACACGGATCTTCTAGAGCAGTGTTTCTCAACCTTCCTAATGCCGCGACCCCTAATACAGTTCCTCATGCTGTGGTGACCCCCAACTATAACATTATTTTTGTTGTTACTTCATAATATGAAATTTTGCTACTGTTATGAATCGTAATGTAAATATCTGATATGCAGGATGTATATTCTGGACCAAATTTGGCACAAATACCCGATACACCCAAATATGAATACTGGTGAGGTGGGGTGGAGGGATTGATTTTGTCATTTGGGAGTTGTAGTTGCTGGGAGTTATAGTTCACCTACAATCAGAGAGCATTCTGAACACCACCAATGGGGGAATTGGACCAATCCTGCCACACATGACCAACAGAAAATACTGGAAGGGTTTGGTGGACATTGACCTTGAGTTTTTGAAGTTGTAGTTCACCTACATACAGAGAGCGCTGTGGACTCAAACAATCATGGATCTGGACCAAACTTGGCACGAATATGAAATATGCCCAAATGTGATCACTGGTGGAATTTGGGAAAAATATACCTTGACATTTGGGAGTTCTAATTGCTGGGATTTATAGTTCACCTACAATCAAAGAGCACTCTGAACCCCACCAATGATAGAATTGAGTCAAACTTCCCACACAGAACCGCCATGACTGACAAAAATACTATGTTTTCTGATAGTCATTGGCGACCCCTCTGTCACCCCCTCACGACCCCTCCAGGGGTCCCGACCCCCAGGTTGAGAAACACTGTTCTAGAGCTCGTCCCCACCTAGGAGGGATGCCTATCCCCTGTCATCTCCTCCCCACCAGAGGAAATCCTCGCCTAGAGGCAGCAACATCATCAGAGCGCCAGCCAACCAGGGCACGGATCCAAACCGTCTTCTCCTTTGACCAATCACAGGTGGGAGTGGAAATTTTGAATGTTTATAAAACCTTGTGTCTCTGTATTTATGTTATTCATGCTGTACTTTTGAAAGCTTTTGCTTACACACACATCCTTTCTGGCCAGATCAAATAAACCTCCGTGGCTTGTCTTGACCTGGTGAGTGACTTCTCTGTCCTGGTCTAGTTTAGTTTAGTCGGGAACGCTTGCCAAGCACGGATCCTCTTATCTGCAGTCCTGACTCTAAAATTGACTACATATTTAGGCTATTGATATCAAGTAAAGTCAGTTCTTTCTCATCCATGGATTAAACCATCAAAAAATAATCCAAAAAGGAAACCTTCAATTTGCCATATTATATAAGGCAGTGTTTCCCAACCACTGTGCCGTGGCACACTAGTGTGCCGTGAGCGATCATCAGGTGTGCCGTGGGAAATTCGAACCTCCAATACCCTTTCTTCCCCCTCCTGCCGAACACTTTTTCTTCTCCACTCAGGCTTCCTTCTTCCCAGCCTCACTCTGCTCACTTAGCCTCGCTTTGCTCTGGGGCGAGTCTGCACAGTAGCGCCCGTAGGGGTCACGTCTTCCTCCCTCCCCTCCTGAACATGCTCACGCTGCCCCCTCAGATCGAAATGGTGGCAGAAGAAAAAGTAAGTGTTTGGCAGGAGGGGGGAAGAAAGGGCGCGAAGGGGAAGGGGGAGGAAGAGGTCTCTGTCGAAAGCTGGCATGGGCAAACTTGGACCTTCCAGGTGTTTTGGATCCCAACTCCCACCATTCCTAGCAGCCTCAGGCTCAACAAGATAACATAACATTGTTTGAGTCCACAGTGCTCTCTGGGTGTAGGTCAATTACAACTTCCAAACTCAAGGTCAATTCCCAAGCAAAGCCTTTCAATACTTTCTGTTGGTAATGAGAGTTCAATGTGCCAAGTTTGGTTCAATTCCATTGTTGCAAGAGTTCAGGATGCTCTTATATTGTGTTAACTATAAATCCCAGAAACTGTAACTCCCAAATGTCAAGGTCTATTTTCCCCATCTGTGTTCACATTTGGGCATATTGAGTATTCATGCCAAGTTTGGTCCTGATCCAACATTGTTTGAGTCCACAGTACTCTCTGGATATAGGTGAACTACAATTCCAAAACCCAAGGTCAATACCCACCAAACTCTTATAGTATTTTCTCTTGGTTATAGGAGTGCTGTGTGGGTAGTTTGTGTCTTTCTGCCATTCCTGCCAGGATATCTATGTTGTGTTCATCGAAACAGGCCCAGGTTTCACACTGAGTGTATAAATACATTTAAAAAAACATATTAACTATATGTATTACTGTGTTAGAGTGTCATTTTGTGTCATTTTGGTTGGTGGTGTGCCCCAGGATTTTGTAAATGTAAAAAATGTGCCCATCTCAAAAAAGGTTGAAAAAGTCTTCCAAAACGCCATCGGAGCAATCTACAGAGATCAATCTGCCAGAGTCTGGGTCAACGGTCGACCAACGGGGAAATTCCCAATACAAAAGGGGACGAGGCAAGGGTGCCCCCTCTCCCCGTTGATATTCATAATGGCCATAGAAGTGATGCTCAGATCCATCAGGTCCAATGAGCGTCTGAAGGGTCCTTCGATTGGAGGTCATACTATTAAAGTAAAAGCCTTCGCGGATGATGTAATCTGCTTTGTCGAGAGGCCGGTGTCCACGATCCACTTTTGGCTAAAGGAAATAGAACGGTTCGGCGCACTAGCGGGGCTAAGGATCAACAAGGACAAAACAAAGATCTTGACCAAGAATATACCAGCGAACCGGCAGGAGCAGTTGGAGAGGGCCCCGGGCGTGCAACTCACCCAAACCATCAAGTACCTGGGGATCCACATAACGGCACAGAACAGCCAACTGCTGAAGAATAACTACGAGGCAGTGTGGAAAAAGCTCCAGAAGGATCTTGATAGCTGGAAAACCGTAGGTCTTTCGCTCATGGGAAGAATAGCAGTGATTAAAATGAACGTCCTGCCCAGACTGCTGTACCTCTTCCAAACCCTGCCCATTATCAAATCCGGCCATCTTTGACACATGGAAGAAGGACATCCTCCGGTTCTTGCGGAATGGAAAAAGAGCGAGAATTAAATTCAAAGTGCTCACGGACAGAAGGACGAGGGGAGGGCTGGACCTGCCGGACCTAAAGCTCTACTACGAGGCCTGTGGTCTGGTCCACATAAGGGAGTGGATAAGTCTGAGGAACGCGGAGTTGTTGGCCCTGGAAGGATTCGACCTGCATACTGGGTGGCACGGGCATCTGTGGTACGGCAAGCCAAGGCCAAACGAGCACTTCAAGAAGCATCCGATACGAGCGGCCCTGATGAGAACTTGGGAGACCTACAAGGGGAGGTTCTATCAAAAAAAACCCTGTGGGTGTCACCCTTAGAGGCGCAACAAAGGAGCCTGCTGGGCTGGTCTACCTGGCTGACTTATAAAGACATGACAGTCAAGGTGGGGATGAGGAGATGCCTCAAGCCAAGGTCAACGCTACAACAACAGTGCAAATCCCTCACGTGGCTTCAACTCCTACAGGTCAGAACGAGCTTTCAGAGAGATGAGCAAGCAGGCTTCGAGGAAGGGGAGCGCTTCTGGAACTCCTTTCTAACCAAGGAGAAAAAACTCATCTCCAAGGCCTACAGACAACTCCTGGAGTGGTCAACGGAGACAGAGCAGGCAAAAACCTGCATGATAAAGTGGGCGCAAAATGTTGGCCGCACAATCCGAATGCATGAATGGGAAAAGATATGGCAGAAGAACATCAAAATCATCTATGCCATCGATCTGAAGGAAAATTGGTATAAGATGTTCTTCAGATGGTACATGACCCCCCATAAACTGGGTCTGATGTACAAGTCTGCCCAAACAGCATGCTGGAAATGTGGTTCCCGGACAGGTACCTTTTACCACATGTGGTGGTCCTGTCAAGAAGCTACAAACTACTGGAAAACAATCTTTACTCACATCCAAAAGATTCTACGGAGTACGCTGGAGAAGACGCCAGAGGCTTGCCTTCTAGGAATAGTGGACGAAGGGGACCTTGCCGACGAAAATGAGGAACGGCTGTTCTGGTTTCTCTCCACGGCGGCAAGGATGGTGTATGCGAAACACTGGAAGACCAAAGGTACGCCAGGCCTTGGAGAATGGGTGGACAAAGTCCAGGACATTATGACCATGGATAGGCTTTCCTATTTCATGAGTGAATTGGAGGGGACGGGACTGCGCAGAACAGATTGGTCCCCCTTCAGGGCCTACCTACAGACCCGGGATTCGGACCAGCACAGTTAGGCCTCTTGACATAGACGCAAGACACTCAAAGTTAAGACAGGAGGTAGAAGGTCCCCTCCTTCTCTCCCCTCTCCATTCCTCCCCAATACGAAAGGACAAAAGGACACACGCCCCTCTTTCTTCTCCCCTCCCCCCCATCCCAATTGAACAATATGGACATCACAAAGGCACCGGAAGCCCGAAGGTCCCCTTCCCCCCTCTCCCCCAGTTGTCTACCGCCCCTCTCCCCGCACCTCTTCCATCTCCCCCAACCTCCCTCCCCTCCTCTCCCCCTTACCCCCTCCCCGGGCCCACCTCTACTCCGTGCCCCTCTTCCCAAGTTCGCCTCTTTCCTTCCTACTGTCCTATACCCAATTTTGTTCCACCTCTTTTGCTGTTATGGAAGAAAACCCAATAAATATATTTGAAAAAAAAGAAAAAGAAAAAAAAGGTTGAAAAACACTGATGTAAGGCACACCATTTTACCATGTGATTGTATATAGTGGGACTTGAGCATTCTCAAGATGTTGGCGAGCATTGTGAGATATTGCAGCCAAACTCCAGCACAGTGCTTCTCAACCTTCCTAATGCCATGACCCGTTAATACAATTTCTCATGTTGTGGTGACCCTCAACCATAAAATTGTTTTTTGTTGCTACCTCATAATTGTAATTTTGCTACTGTTGTGAATCGTAATGTAAATATCTGATATGCAGGATGTATTTTCATTCACTGGACCAAATTTGGCACAAATACCCCATACACCGAAATTTGAATACTGGTTGGGTTGGGGGTAGGGCGGGGGATTAATTTTGTCTTTTGGGAGTTGTAATTGCTGGGATTTATAGTTAGCCTACAATCAAAGAGCATTCTGAACCCCAGCCAAACTTCCCACATATAATTCCTATGACCAACAGAAATACTGTGTTTTCTGATGGTCTTTGGTGACCCCTCTGACACCCCCTTGTGACCCCTCCCAGGGGTCCCGACCCCCAGGTTGAGAAACGCTGCTCCAGCAGATACCAAGGGCCAATTGTAGTCAAGATGGCCATCCATACAGCTATATAAAATCCAGATTATCTGATTTGAAATGGATTATATGAGTCTTTATTGCCATCTCTCGGCATTACTTCACGAACGAAGATTCTTTGGAAGGACTCATCCCACGCTTTTTACAAGCGCGTTGATGACTAAAAAGGCCAATCTGAGATAGGCAAGTTCGGTTGCAGAAAGCACAGCAGGGTGATGTTGTTTCCAAGTTGCGGTTCTTTCTTTGTTGTCGTTTCTCTTCGAGACCCATTCGGTGTGTCTTCTTGAAAGAGGCCGCAGCATTGTGCATAGTGTGTCTCCATGCCTCCCGATGTGAGGCCAGGGTGGACCATTGTTAGTGATCAATCTGGAGGAGCCTGAGATGTTCTTTCAGAGAGTCCTTATATCTCTTTTTGGGGGCGCCTCTCTTGCGCTGACCCATGGCGAGTGAGTTCACCATAGAGTAGTATCTTTGGGAGGCGGTGGTCCTCCATCCTAGAGACGTGCCCTGCCCAGCGCAGCTGTGTTTTCAGTAGCATGGCCTCAGTGCTGGTGATCCCTGCTTGTTCAAGGACAGCAACATTAGTCACATAGTCGGTCCAGTGTATATTTAGGATTGTGCGAAGACATATAATCCAGTTTAAATCAGATAATCAGTGTAGATGGGGCCATAGTCACATAGTCGGTCCAGTGTATGGCCCGCGACTTTGGTCTGGAGTGTTATCAGTATGCGGATGACACCCAGCTTCTGCTGAGAATGGACGGCAGGCCGGACACCGTACCCGATTGTTTCCATCAGTGCCTGGAGGCCGTGACTGGTTGGCTGCGGGCTAGCCGGCTGAAGGTGAACCCGTCGAAGACGGAGATCTTGTGGCCTGGTCGGCCTGGGCGGGATGAGTGCCGGTTGCCTACCCTGGACGGCAAACGGCTTAGCCTGTCGCCTGTTGTTAAGAGCCTAGGTGTTCAGCTGGACCCCCTGCTGACCATGGAGACTCAGGTCTCCGCGGCCAGCAGGGCGTCATTTTTCCACCTACGACAGGCTAGGCGACTGGCACCCTACCTTTCAGGGACGACCTGGCCACGGTGATCAAGCGACGGTCATCTCGAGATTAGACTACTGTAACGCCTCTCGTTGGCCTTCCCTTGGCGACAGTTCGGAAACTCAAGCTAGTGCAGAATGCCGCTGCTCGCTTGCTGACGGGAACGTCGGTAAGGGAGCACATCACGCCCATTCTTCGGCAGCTGCACTGGCTGCCTATCGAGTACCGAATTGTTTTCAAGGTGTTGGTGTTAACCTTTAAGGCTCTACACGGCCTAGGGCCTGCATACCTGAGGGACCGCCTTGCCCCATACATTCCCCCGAGATCACTACGTTCGGAGGAGTTGAATCTGCTCCTGATTCCATCGGTCCGCACCTGTCACCTGTCTGCTACCAGGCAAAGGGCTTTCTCTGTGGTGGCTCCGGTACTCTGGAACTCTCTCCCGGACGATGTCCGAGCCGCCACGGAACTTCCCCCCATTTGCAGGGCTTGTAAGACCGCCCTGTTCAAACTGGCCTTCGGCTAGGCCAGCAAGCCGAACGTACTCATCTTCTTAATCAGTACCCTGGCTCAGGGAATGCTTTAGCATGTACATAATTTTATCTCGGGACCTTTGTTGTATTTTATGTTGTATTTTATTGTACGGCGACATGGATGTGACATGCCTGCCGAGTTTTTACGATGTTATCCGCCCCGAGCCTGCAGGGAGGAGCGGAATACAAGATGGAACAAACAAATAAATAAATAAATAGTCATACCCCAGTTAACAAAAACTCTGACAACGAAGTGTCTTTTTACAAATATGTTTATGTTTGCCCATTTTCCTCTTTT
The DNA here is from genome assembly GCA_030556195.1 of Anolis apletophallus. Lineage (NCBI taxonomy): Eukaryota > Metazoa > Chordata > Lepidosauria > Squamata > Anolidae > Anolis > Anolis apletophallus. The sequence continues at coordinate 106,124,866 of JARBWK010000010.1, read as the reverse complement.
CTTCCTCATCCCCTTTCTGGAATTTGTTGGTAGCTTTGGCATTCTCAAGACGGGGAAGGAAAGCTGGAGAAACACAGGCTTTGAATGTTGGGTTGCAGCAGTGTCTTTGCACAAGCAATGCTATGAACATAGCTTAAGCAAGAAAGGACGTGAACAGAATATTGGACTAAATAGGTCTTTGGTCTTTCCCAGCTTGGCTGTGCTTGTGTTTTGGCATTCTTAATTAAAGAACATGCTTCCTTTCCTTTCCTTGCCTGCACCTGGTATCTTAAAGCAGGCAGGAGGACGTCCAAAAAAGGACAGAGAAATATAACTCAGTAATACACATTTTAAAGGAAACACTTTTTTGAGACAGGGTAAATTGAGCAGAAGATGGGTAACCAGAGCCAGACAATTAACATATGCATGAGGTGTGTAACGAAGCAGGAAGTAAAACCAATTGCTTTCATTGTACACAGGACACAGGGTTAATTAGCGACTGATACATGGTCCCAATAGAGTTACTCACTGTGAATTTCAGTGGATATTTCAAAATCTAATTGCAGGCGTTCGAAGCATGGTGTTCGTGTATTCAGGAGGCAGCCTAGCTCAGGCACACCTGGCTTGCAGTTTTGAAACAACCAGGTGTGATTGAGCATGAAATGTAAAAACCAAATGTCTAATCCATATAAATAAAGAGGAAAGAGGAGAATGTATTATGGCAAGGGCATGAAATTTGGTAGCTACTTATAGAATCATAGAGTTGGAGGAGACCTAATGGGCCACCCACTCCAAGCTCCTGGCAAGAAGCAGGAAAATTGCATTCAAAGCAGGAAAATTGCATTCAACTTGTTTGCACATGGTGTCGTAACTACCACCAAATATAGACCAATATGTTTTTTTTCTCATTTAAGGAGTCATGGTGGCGCAAAGCCTTGTGACAGGTGAACTGCTGATCTGAAGGTCAGCTGTTCGAATCCGCGAGACAGAGTGAGCTCCCGTCTGTCAGCTCCAGCTTCCCATGTGGGGACATGAGAGAAGCCTCTCACAGGATGGTAAAACATCCGAGCATCCCCTGGGCAACGTCCCTGCAGACAGCCAATTCTCTCATACCAGAAGCAACTTGCAGTTTCTCAAGTTGCTTCTGACACGATAAAAAAAATCTTTTTTTAATTCCAGTAACTGCACAGCTTAGTAGCTGTATCATGCACTGATATGGATCCCCCTCCCTTAATTAAATATTTACTTTCCTTGCAAAACCATTTTGCAGAACCTCCCATTCATGCATGGTTGTGCATCGTTAGACAAGGTTTCCAAGGCCCCTCTATACAGCTTAATAAAATCCCACATGTTCTGCTTTGAACTGGTATATATGGCAGTATGAACTCAGATAATGCAGTTCAAAGCAGATATTGTTTGATTTTCTGCTTTGATATTCTGGGTTACATCACTGCGGAAGGGCCCCAAGTAAACTCTATACTCCCCCCTTTCGGCATATACAAAATAGGAAAATGCTTTTAATTGCCAATTTATTTCATGTGATGTATTTTTTTGCTACTAGAGACAGAAAAAGATGTTTCTATCAGCTGTGCCAAAAAAACATGTCTGGCTTTGCGACTTGAGCACCTTGATATGGGATGGTGGGTGGGTGAGGTCAAAATCACATTGTCGAGCCTAAACAACTCAGGTCCTCATAGACCACAGCATTACACATGAATTCAGGGTAGTTATTACATGGTGTAAGGCAGTGATTTTCAACCTTTTTTGAGCCACGGCACATTTTTTTTACATTTACAAAATCCTGGGGCACACCACCAACCAAAATGACATAAAATGACACTCTAACACAGTAATAAATATAGTTGATATGTTTTTAAATGTATTTATACACTCACTTAGTGTGAAACCTGGGCCTGTTTCGATGAACACAAAATAGATATCCTGGCAGGAATGGTAGAAAGACACACACGAAGTTCTTGCTCAACAGCTGTCAGTCTCTCGCTGTTTTTAGTTTTTATCGCAGTCAAGCTTGACACAGATAGGAAGTTGTCTCTAATGGCTTCTCCATCCATCGAGGCTGTATTGCCTCGAGCTCACCGTCTTTTCTTTTTTCTTTTGTCCACCACTCATATTAGGGTCTTCATCTGTGTCATAATTTTGTCCAGGGCCCTGTTCGGCATTAGCATTTTCCCTTCTCAAAAACTTCTCCATCACTGTCACTCGCTTGTCTTGCTGTGATCCCAAATTGCGAATGTCACTTGACGCGCAGCTGCAGCACTAACTCTTACTTAGCCGCGTCTGAGCAAATCCAAGATGGAGTGACCATAGCACTCTTGCATCACTTCTTAGGTGACGCGAGAGTGCTATGGTTCAATTTCTTAAAGGGACAGATGCGCCTTATAGTTTATATATGAATGAAGTTTGAAAATAATTTCCCACGGCACACCTGATGATCTCTCACGGCACACTAGTGTTCCGCGGCACACTGGTTGAAAATCACTGGTGTAAGGATCAGTGGCAGATGCTGGGGCTGACAGAATAAGCTCATGCTGCTCCCCAGATTCGAACCTGTGGCCTTTCGGCCAACAAGTTTAGCAGTTCAGAGGTTTAACCCACTGTGCCATGGGGGGCTCCGGCGGGAAGGTAACAGCGCTCCATGCAGTCTTGCTGGCCACATGACCTGGGAGGTGTCTGTGGACAAATCCGGCTCTTCAGCTTAGAAATAGAGATGAGCACCAACCTCCAGAGTCGGACATGACTGGACTTAATGTCAGGGAAAAACCTTTAACCTTAGGATCAGTGAACAAAATAAATGGGTGCATGTGTACATACAACTTGCCAAGAAGGGGGGGGGGGAGGACAATTTAAAGCTGGATTTAACACTGAAGAAAGGAAGGAAAATATACACATAGAATTACTTTGCTTACCACACTATCATCTGACTACTTACCAAAAGCCTCATCATGCCAAAAAGCAATTAGAGTATGAAAGCTGACTTTGTTTTTGAAAAAAAATAATAGTAGACACATTTCCTCTGATGTAAAAAAAGAAAGTGATAGTGTAATCCTGATTATGAGGCAAGAAAATCTGCTCTCTATGAACTTTCTGTCAGTCATGGGACTTGTCACTATTTCTGCTTAGCAAAAGGTATAGTCCATCACTGAAATGCAGCCCATATTTAACAGTTTCTGAAAAATCAAGGGCCGCACTGCCTGTGATAATGGGACCTTCGTATCAGCTGAGATATGGTTTCAGAACTCACTGTGGATACCAAAAATAGTGGATGCTATGCCCCATTATATGCATTAGTGTAGTACAGTGGTTCCCAACCTTTTTATATATATCAGGGACCACTTGAATAGTTCTAGTGTCTAGATCCAGGGAAGTCATGCTACCCTTCTATTCTGCCTTGGTTAGACCACATCTGGAATATTGTGTCCAATTCTGGGCATCACAATCGAAGGGAGATGTTGACAAGCTGGAAGATGTCCAGAGGAGGGCGACTAAAATGATTGAGCATCTGGAGAACAAGTCTTATAAGGAGCCGTTTAAAGAGCTGGGCATGTTTAGCCTGAAGAAGAGAAGGCTGAGAGGAGACACGATAGCCATGTGAGAGGAAGGCATAGGGAAAAGGGAGCAAGATTGTTTTCTGCTGCCCTGGAGATTAGGACACCAAACAATGGCTTCAAACTACAAGAAAGAAAGGAGATTCCACCTGAACATGAGGAAGAACTTCCTGACTGTGAGAGCCGTTCAGCAGTGGAACTCTCTGCCCCGGAGTGCGATGAAGACTCCTTCTTTGGCTCCTTCAGAGGCTGGATGGCCATCCGTCAGGGGTGCTTTGAATGCGATTTTCCTGCTTCTTGGATGGCCCACAAAGTCTCTTCTAACTCTATGATTCTGGGGACCACTTGAACAGGGATAACTCTCCAACATTAGTACCAATAGGGTTACAAATCGGTTTTTGATTTGTTTTAGATTCAGTTTGGTTATTTGGGGTGCTGATTCAGAAAATTGTATTGGATAAACCACACCAGCCCTAGTTTCTGATACAGAACATATGCCATTCAGTCGTCTCCATCTGTTCGTCCACAGAAAACCATATTTAGCAATCTATTGTTGATGTGGCAGTAGTAATCTTTCATGGGTAGTCAGTCTCTCCCTTCCCAATATCCCCATTGCCTCAGCACTATAAGAGGGTTTCGCAAGACCAGTTATTCTCATTGCTGTGTGGTTTTAAGGCAACGGTGTATCACGGACCATATTTTTGTTCTTGGGGACCACTGGTGGTCCGTTGACCATAGGTTGGGAACCACTGGTGTAGTAAAACTGATCCCCTCGAATAAAATGGCAAAATTTAAGGTTTGCATTCAGATTTTTCAAAATACTTTCAAGCCATGGATGGTTAAATCCATGGATGCAGAATCTGAGGATATAGAAAGTTCTGTATTTCTCCTGTGTTCTCCCAGCCTGTGTCATACTGATCTTTCCAGTATGAGCCCCTCTGTGTAAATTGGGAATCTAGAATACCGGTAGCCTTGTTATAGTTCCCTTGTGTTTTGGAAGTCCTCTCCCCAAAATCTACAATTTGCAATGTCTCCATCAAAGGATTTATTGAACTAAATTAATCTATTTTTCACATAACAAACTTCAGTCACACACGCATACTTAGACACACATCAATACCATGGAGTTGTGACCAGGAGTACATAGGAAAGGCACTATGTCATTTGGGGCTCAGAAGTCAATGGAAGGTTTTACATAATGGAGTGTGGCTATAACATTTCAGTCGGAAACTAGATGTTAACAGGGATAATATAGCATTACTCCATGTTTAGGCAGGTGTCAGTTACAGCAAGGTTTGAAGAATTGTTCTTGCTGCACGATATGCTCATAATTAAACTAATTGTTTAATTTAACCGAACTAAGATGGACGAGGGAGTGAAAGGAATAGTGTATTTTAATTTTTTTATATAAAGTAATTTTTATTGAGATTTTCAAAGTTAAAATAGACATACAGTAGACCAACATAAAACAATCTCACCAAAACAAACATAACAAGACATAGATCCCCAAGACATCAGTCCCGGGTCCTTTCAATCATACATTGACACCCATGTTCTTTGAACTTCCCTCCCTTTCCCTCAAGTCATTGCTTAGTTCATGTCCTTCCTGATAATTCGATTCATTATCGGGCTTCTTCTCGTTTCACCCAGATTGTATCCCTTCTTGTTCTATCTTTATTACAGTCTATTATTTACACTATCTCTGTTAGCCATTCTATCTTGTCTCTTTTGAAGTGATTTATAATTAGTGACCAGTCTGTAGCTTTCATTCTTCTATCCATTGCGAGACCTCTGGTAAGGCAGTCCATATTAATGATGTCCATCATTTTATTTTTCCATTCATCTGTAGACGGGGTCTGTTCCTCCTTCCACCTTCTTGCCAGCACTATTCTCGCCGCCGATATGCAATAAATAAACAGTTTTTCTTTATTTTTTTCCAGCTTAAAGTCTATTAGTCCCAATAACAAATATCTGGTCTTAAACATAAAGTTAATCTCTAGTGCTTGTTGTATCTCTAAATAAATCATTTTCCAGAATCTCTTAACTATCCCACATCCCCACCACATATGAAAAAAACTTCCAATTTCCTTTTTACATCTCCAGCATTTGTTGCTGTGATTCTTGTTATATTTTGCGATCTTACTTGGTGTGAGATACCACCTATGGAATATTTTTAAATTATTTTCTTTCAAATCGTATGCATACAGATAATTTGAATGCTTGTTCCATAGCCTTTCCCATTGTGTAAGTGGTATCTCATGCCCCAAGTTTTGAGCCCATTTTACCATGCACTCTTTTACCCTTTCTTTTTCTGTCTGTTCTTCAAGTATTTTTTCATACAGACTTGATATTTCTCCCCCTTTCTTGCCGATTAGCTCATCCCAATAGTTCTTTTCCATTGAGAAACCTATTTCTTTGTCTTTTTTATATATTTCTTTTATCTGCATGTACTGGAACCAGTTTATACTATTGTCCATCTCTCTGATTTCCATCATATCTTTCAAGACCAGGCCCTCTGTCGAGCATTTCAGAAGATCCTTATACCTTAACCATTCTTTTTTCCCATATAGTGTATTTTAAGATAATTCGTTGCCTGGGAACCTCATCCATAGGCATAGCAAACTAGACACTGTGGGAAGGGATGTGAGGCAATGACAAGGAGTTATGTAGACAGAATTACCGGGATGTGTTGCCCTCAAATTTAGAGGAGGAGGTTGTCCCATCATGATTGCTGAAGTAATACTCAACGCCCTAGAGTTGTCAGATTGGGAACACCTCAGACCCCTATAATCCAGCTGATCAAAGCAGATCATCCATATTATCTGGTTTGAAGTCGATTATATGAGTCTACACTGCCATATAATCCAGTTCAAAGCAGATAGACTGGATTTTATATAGCAGTGTAGTTTGTGCAATGACTATTCGAAACTCAACTCAACTTTATTTCTTATGAGTCGCCCTCCACCAAGGTGCTCTAGGCCAGTGTTTCCCAACCAGTGTGCCGTGACACACTAGTGTGCCGTGAGCGATCACCAGGTGTGCCGTGGGAAATTGGAACCTCCAATACCCTTTCTTCCCCCTCCTGCCAAACACTTTTTCTTTTCCACTTGGGCTTCCTTCTTCCCAGCCTCGCTCTGCTTGCTTTGCCTCGCTTTGCTCACGCTGCCGCTTCTGCGGGAGGGGGGAGGAAGATATGACCCGTGAGGGTGCTACTGCACAGACTCGCCCCATGTCTTCCTCCCTCCCCTCCGCAGTGCTCTCTGGATATAGGTGAACTCCAAAACTCAAGGTCAATGCCCACCAAACTCTTATAGTATTTTCTCTTGGTTATGGTAGTTCTGTGTGGGAAGTTTGATTCCATTCCATCATTGGTGGAGTTCAGAATACTCTTTGATTGCGGGTGAACTATAACTCCCAGCTGTTGAGCAAGACCTTCGTGTGTGTCTTTCTGCCATTCCTGCCAGGATATCTATGTTGTGTTCATCGAAACAGGCTCAGGTTTCACACTGAGTGTATAAATACATTTTAAAACATGTTAACTATATGTATTACTGTGTTAGAGTGTCATTTTGTGTCATTTTGGTTGGTGGTGCCCCCCAGGATTTTGTAAAGTGTAAAAAATGTGCCGCGGCTCAAAAAAGGTTGAAAAACACTGGTCTACAGCATCGGTTCCAAAGCAACATGCACCAATAGGAGACAGCAACACAAGGTTTTTTTTAAAAAGAAATAAACTTATTTTAGGGGACTACTTTTGCTTTCAGATTCCTTCCCACACTCCACAACCTGGAAAAAGAGAGCAATTCTCTGAGAACGCTTCCAGACAGCTTCAAAATGTGGGTTTAAAAATCCTGGGACCTGACAGCAAGCCCAGAGACAGACCTGTCACTCCTGAGAAATGGTCCCCTCTTGTCTTGATACCTTCTATTTTTACAAATCCGCAAGATAAATGGGGGCCATCTAGTGAAAGTTTATATATTTCTCATTTTCCCTCCTTGCCCAACTATAAATTCAAGCTCTGTTTAATATCATAAAGATTCAAACAAAGGAATGGTTGGAGAGAGTTCTAATTGTAATTGCTTTCCAATTGTGCTTCCGTTTAGCCACCTGTGTGTCCATGGCTCCATTTTTGACAGCCTGATCAGCTGTTTGCGGCTTTTAAAATATGCATGTGTTCTGGAGCAGTCCACACAGGGGGACTGGAAGGAAGTCATGTGTTTTCCATGACTGCTGGGAGCTTTTGGCCTTCCGAAGAGCCTGTAAAACAACCCTATTTTGGCAGGCCTTCAACACTTAGTACTCCATGTAATCCATGCTGCAGTGGTATGGCTTGTTCAATTGCAACTAGGGGCGATTGTTTTACTGCTTTTACTGTTTTTACTGTTGTTCTTATTGATTTTATTGTATTTGCTGCTATGTTGTGAACCGCCCCGAGCCTCCGGGAAGGAGCGGTATATAAGCATGAATAATAAATAAATAAATAAATAAATAAAATATACAGTCATGCGAATGTGCACTTTTGTTGGCTGGAAACAGGTTTTAAGCAGCCCTTTATACATGTGCCTTTCAGATGTTAACCTGATTCTGCCCGCACTTTCCCGAAATGTTATTTAGCCACCACTCCTTCTATCTTGGTTTCTTCTGGGTTTTTAGGTATGCGTAGCAATGCCTTGAGGTTAGGGAGCCCTATCCAACCATGACTCTGTATGAGGAATAGGTGTGGTGACATCTCATGCTTAGCCTCAAGCAGCAAATGCCTTTGGCCAGCCCGGATTTTTATCATTATTAAAGTGCCATTCCAAGAGAGACAATCCCTTGTCACCTGAATCAAAGGAAGCTGTCGTTCTAAGTGTTCCCCATGCTTTAAAGCTGCCTCCTTCCTTGACAGTTTGTGGCACATGTGGCAGGTGCCATTGCAAAGCCAATATTTAGGGAAGTATATTTTCGCAGTCTACTGTTGGGCACTTAACACTGCGAGAAGTCATGCTTTGCTTCATTTACTGGAGCAAATGCACTTCATTCCACATTTTTTAATATACTAAATGCATTTCTAGCATTCAAGGCCTTTCGAGGTCAGGGTCCCTCATATCTAAGAGACCGTTTAACGCCACTCCACCACCAGAGACTGCCACGGTCAGCTCATGAGAATCTTCTCTATGTCCCTGGCCTTAGAGAGGTTCGTTTGGAGTCCACAAGACAGAGATCCTTCTCCATTGTAGCCCCAATCTTGTGGAACTCCCTACCGCCAGACCAAAGAGCCACTCCTGATCTACATACATTTTTAGGGGCACTCAAGACATGGCTCTTCAGAAGAGCCTATGATTGTTAAGTAACAAGCTGTGACTATGTAACCTGTCTATTTTAATTGTCTAAGTCGCATAGAGCAGTGTTTCCCAACCTTTTTTGAGCCACGGCACACTTTTTACATTTGCAAAATCCTGGGGCACACCACCAACCAAAATGACACAAAATGACACTCTAAAACAGTAATACATATAGTTAATATGTTTTTAAAGGTATTTATACACTCAGTGTGAAACCTGAACCGGTTTCGATGAACACAACATAGATATCCTGGCAGGAATGGCAGAAAGACACAAACTTCCCACACAGAACTCCTATAACCAAGAGAAAATGCTATAAGAGTTTGGTGGGCATTGACCTTGGGTTTTGGAATTGTAGTTCACCTATATCCAGAGAGCACTGTGGACTTAAACATTGTTAGATCAGGACCAAACTTGGCATGAATACTCAATATGCCCAAATGTGAACACAGATGGAGTTGGGGGGAAATACACCTTGACATTTGGGAGTTACAGTTTCTGGGATTTATAGTTAACACACAATCAAAGAGCATCCTGAACTCTTGCAACATTGGAATTGAACCAAACTTGGCATATTGAACTCTCATTACCAACAGAAAGTACTAAAAAGGTTTGCTTGGGAATTGACCTTGAGTTTGGAAATTGTAGTTCATCTACACCCAGAGAGCACTGTGGACTCAACCAATGTTATGTTATGTTGTTGTTGTTTTCTATCCAGAATCACAATGTTGGAAGGAGGCTCACCACTTTAAGGTCCCTAAAACAGGCATGGGAAAACTTCGGCCCTCTGGGTGCTTTGGACTTCAACTCCTGCCATTCCTAACAGCCTGAGGCCCTTTCCTGCTTAAGTGGCTGAGGGGGAAAAGGAAAAGAGCCTGAGGCTGCTAGGAATGGTGGGAGTTGGAGTCCAAACACCTGGAAGGTCCAAGTTTGCCCATGCCAGCTTTCAACAAAGACCTCTTCCTCTCGCTTCCCCTTCGCGCTCTTTCTTCCCCCTCCTGCCGAACACTTACTTTTTCTTCTACACTGACGCTTCTGCTGCCATTTTGATCCGAGGGGGCAGCATGAGTGTGTTCAGGAGGAGAGGGGAGGGAGGAAGACATGACCCGTGAGGGCGCTATTGCGCAGACTCGCCCCAGAGCGAAGCGAGGGAGCCCGAGTGGAGAAGAAAAATTGTTCGGCAGGAGAGGGAAGAAAGGGTATTGGAGGTTCCAATTTCCCACGGCACACCTGATGATCGCTCACGGCACACTAGTGTGTCACGGCACACTGGTTGGGAAACACTGGCCTAGAGCACCTTGGTGTAGGGCGACTCATAGGAAATAAAGTTAAGTTGAGCTGAGTTGAGAATAGACATTGCACAAACTATAGCTGGTTAAAGAAGGAAGTTACTGGCAGTTTCTACAAAAGAGAACCATTGAGATGGAGTTCTTATCCAAACTGCTGTTCTTCTCTTCAACACCAGCACTGTTACCTCTGCAAAATCTTTCAGAAGGTTTCCAAGTTTTAGGTTTTTTGGCTCTGGTTAGAATCATTTGACCACATTTAATAGCCCACTGAAATCATTACCTTAGCACTGGCTAAAGTATTTTAAACAACATGTTGCATGTACAGTGTAACATCCAGATAATATTTTAATGTTCAAGAATGCCAGTATTGAGGCTGGTCCTGACATTAGGCTGGTGAATAGTTTTGGCTCTCCAGATTCCTCCTGTCACACCATCACAAATGGTGAGGCATACTGGGAGCTGCAATCCAAAAGTAATTAGAGGGACAATCCTATAAAGCAGTGTGAGTTCACCTCTGGTCACTTCTACACTGCCATATAATCAGATTATCAAAGCAGATAATCCACATTATCTGCTTTGAATTGGATTATAGCAGTCTACACTGCCATATAATCTAGTTCAAAGCAGTTAATCTGGATTTTATGGCTGTACAGAAGGGGCCTGAGCGGCGTGATCTCATTGGGCTTCTTTGATTCCCCTCGAGAGTGCAGAAAGACTAATATTTATCACGGGATCTGTAGTTTTGTGAGACAGAAGTGCTCTTTGGCAGAGATGGCTAAGGAACAGGTAAAACTACAACTTCCATAGCATTGAGCATGGCAGTTAAAGTGATGTCAAACTGCATTAATTCGACATTTTAGCATTAATGCATTTCCAATGTCCCACACACTAGAATGCTAGAAATTTCAAGATGAAGGGAAATTTCAGGGGAAGGGCAGCATTCTAATTTCCAATGAATGCCTTCATTCTTCTACTTCTGCTGGTCATGCTTTGTAACCGAGTTATGTGCTTTGATACGGTAATGCTTATCATGAGCCACTTAAGGCAGTTTACTGTGGATAGCGTTGGTTAGGCACACTATGAATTTGTTTCAAATCGAACTTTATCAAGACCAACTGTAACTAGAGGTGGCAGCCCATATAATTTACTCAAGGCAGACAAAAAGACTTTAGTTTAAAAAATATATATTTAGCAGCATCTCACACTTGCTGCTCTCTTATCTGGATGTCTTACAAAGAAAGAGACCTGGGTTCTTTTTATACTACACATTTATAATGCTGGTTCCACTCTTTCCTTTTTTTAAAATGATATTTTTATTAATTTTGTGGTTATAGTGCAATACAAGTAGTATTGACATTTCACAAACATCTTATTTCCTAATAAAGAGTTGAAGAAAGAAGAGAAAAAAGAAGAAAAGAAGAGTAAAAAGAGAAAAGAAAAGTGGTGTGGATAGGTGTGAATATATATATATATATATATATATATATATATATATATATATATGCATAAAAACATAAAACATAAAATTGACTTCCACTTTCCTTCGTCGAGGGATGAAGGTGTTCTTATTACTTCAACCATTATCTCCTTAGATCCTGGAGATTTTGTATTTATCACCCAACCTTATAACAACAAATAATTCCCTATATTAAGTTTATATTACAATTTTGGACTTTTTATAAGACCAGTAATTTAAATTGTGTTGTCCTTGTATATGTCTTTATCCGTGTATTCTGTTAATACACTCCAGTCAGTTTCTGTCCTTGGATTTCTAGTACTTCTACTCAGAAGAAATGTCAATCTGTCCATATTCTTAATGTCGTATACTTTCTCTAGCCATTGTTCTTTAGTTGGGATATAGTCACTTTTCCAGTATCTAGCAAAAACCATTCGTGCAGCTGTCGACATATACCAAAAAAGTTTGGCCTTGAATGGTCTGGGGCCAGTGTATCTAAGGGACCGCCTCTCCCATTTCAGTCCACCACGACCACTGCGATCCGAGTCCCAAAACCTCCTGGTGGTGCCCAGTCGACGATCTGTTCATCTGACCTCAACGCAGAGGAGGGCATTCAGTGCCGCTGCGCCGGTGCTGTGGAATGCTCTTCCCCCCACAGTCCGAGCGCAGGCCGATCTGCTAACATTTCGCAGGGCCTGTAAGACCCTCCTCTTCATCCAGGCATTCGGTGCTTAGGTTTATGTATATAAAACCATGCCCAAACCATGCTTGCGCGCTGATTCTGGCAATTTTAGTGTGTTTTGCTTTACGCTGATTTTACTTGTTCACGACTCACAATGTGAGTCGCCCTGAGCCTACGGGAAAGGGTGACTAATAAGTCGAAGAAATAAATAAATAAATTTCTGTCCAGATTTAAATCTTTATCTGTCAAACCCAAAAGATAGTAGTCAGGTTTCAACGGAGTTTTGATTTTTAGTATTTTTTGCACTTCTTTATGTATGGCTTTCCAGTATGTTGTTGTTTCTTTGCAGGTCCACCACATGTGGTAGAAACTGCCTTGTTCTGAGTGGCATTTCCAACAATTTTTTTGATTGTTTTTATACACTATGCTTAACTTTTGGGGAGAGATGTACCATCTAAGGAACATCTTCATCCAGTTTTCTTTCATGTCAGTAGCATAGGTATATTTTATTTTCTTAGTCCAGATTAACTGCCACTCATGTAGTTTTATCTGTCTGCCAATGTTCTTAGCCCATAATACCATACAATTTTTTATTTCTTCCATTTCAGTTGCCCAATCTATTAATTTATTGTAAATTTTAGTAATATTTTTCTTATCATTTTGTAGCAATGCTGGTTCCACTCTTATTGCCACAGAAACATGTTGTGGAATCCTGGGATTTGCAGTGGGTATCTGCAAATGTACAGCCAAAGAGCTCTAGTGCTTCAGCAAACAAGCCTCGTTTTGGAAAAGCATGACCTTTTAGAGATTATAACCTTTTAAAGAAGAGCTAAAATCCTTTTTGAGTAGAATCTTCTCAAGCAGTATACAATCAAATGTAAATACATGTCCTTCTCAAAAAAATTAGCATATAGTGCTAAAGTTCGTTATTTTCCATAATGTAATGATAAAAATTTAACTTTCATATATTTTAGATTCATTGCACACCAACTGAAATATTTTAGGTCTTTTTTTTGTTTTAATACTGATAATTTCAGCATGCAGCTCCTGAAAACCCAAGAATCCTATCTCAAAAAATTAGCATATTTCATCCGACAAATAAAATAAAAGTGTTTTTCAAAAGAGAAACGTCAACCTTCAAATAATTATGTTCAGTTATGCAATCAATACTTGGTCGGGAATCCTTCTGCAGAAATGACTGCTTCAATGCGGCGTGGCATGGAGGCAATCAGCTTGTGGCAGTGCTGAGGTGTTCTGGAGGCCCAGGATGCTTCGATAGTGGCCTTAAGCTCATCCAGAGTATTGGGTCTTGCGTCTATCAACTTTCTCTTTACAATATCCCACAGATTCTCTATGGCAGTGTTTCCCAACCTTTTTTGAGCCGCGGCACATTTTTTACATTTGCAAAATCCTGGGGCACACCACCAACCAAAATGACACAAAATAACACTCTAATACAGTAATACATATAGTTAATATGTTTTTAAATGTATTTATACACTCAGTGTGAAACCTGGACCTGTTTTGATGAACTCAACATAGATATCCTGGCAGGAATGGCAGAAAGACACAAACTTCCCACACAGAACTCCCATAACCAAGAGAAAATGCTATAAGAGTTTGGTGGGCATTGACCTTGAGTTTTGGAGTTGTAGTTCACCTATATCCAGAGAGCACTGTGGACTCAAACAATGTTGGATCAGGACCAAACTTGGCATGAATTCTCAATATGCCCAAATATGAACGCAGATGGAGTTCAGGGGAAATAGACCTTGACATTTGGGAGTTGTAGTTGCTAGGATTTATAGTTCCCCTACAATCAAAGAGCATTCTGAACCCCACCAATGATAGAACTGGCCCAAACTTCCCACACAGAACCCCCAGGAGGCAAGAGGAGGTCTCTACTTGGGGAAAGGAAGGTGAGCCTTCCCAATGCATGGAGAGGGAGAGACCAAGTAGACAACGGGTGGGGAGGGGGGGTGTTTGTAATTTTGTGCCTTTATCGAGGTAGGTTTCTTAGGGTTTTTATACTTCAACATACTAGACTCTCCCCCCTCCCCTCCTGGAGGTTCCAATTTCCCACGGCACACCTGATGATCGCTCACGGCACACTAGTGTGCCCCGGCACACTGGTTGGGAAACACTGCTCTATGGGGTTCAGGTCAAGAGAGTTGGCAGGCCAATTGAGCACAGTAATACCATGGTCAGTAAACCATTTACCAGTGGTGTTGGCACTGTCAGCAGGTGCCAGGTCGTGCTGAAAAATGAAATCTTCATTTCCATAAAGCTTTTCAGCCGATGGAAGCATGAAGTGCTCCAAAATCTCCTGATAGCCAGCTGCATTGACCCTGCCCTTGATAAAACACAGTGGGCCAACACCAGCAGCTGACATGGCACCCCACACCATCACTGACTGTGGGTACTTGACACTGGACTTCAGGCATTTTGGCATTTCCTTCTCCCCAGTCTTCCTCCAGACTCTGGTACCTTGATTTCCAAATGGCATGCAAAATTTGCTTTCATCAGAAAAAAGTACTTGGGCCCACTTAGCAACAGTCCAGTGCTGCTTCTCTGTTGCCCAGGTCAGGCGCTTCTGCCGCTGTTTCTGGTTCAAAAGTGGCTTGACCTGGAGAATGCGGCACCTGTAGCCCATTTCCTGCACACGCCTGTGCACGGTGGCTCTTGATGTTTCTACTCCAGGCTCAGTCCACTGCTTCCGCAGGTCCCCCAAGGTCTGGAATCGGTCCTTCTCCACAATCTTCCTCAGGGTCCGGTCACCTCTTCTCGTTGTGCAGCGTTTCCTGCCACATTTTTTCCTTCCTTCCCACAGACTTCCCATTGAGGTGCCTTGATACAGCACTCTGGGAACAGCCTATTTGTTCAGAAATTTCTTTCTGGGTCTTACCCTCTTGCTTGGGGGTGTCAATGATGGCCTTCTGGACAGCAGTCAGGTCGGCAGTCTTACCCATGATGGCAGTTTGGAATAATGAACCAGGCTGGGAGTTTTTAAAGCCTCAGGAATCTTTTGCAGGTGTTTCGAGTTAATTAGTTGATTCAGATGATTAGGTTAATAGCTCGTTTAGAGGACCTTTTCCTGATATGCTAACTTTTTGAGATAGGATTTTTGGGTTTTCAGGAGCTGTATGCCAAAATCATCAGTATTTGTAGCACACCAGTTCTCGTTTGTGCCTGGGGGGCAGGGGGCAGCACCGGGGGTCCCACTAGCATTGGAGCCAGTTGATTCGGAAGAGGATTTGGAAGGGCTAGAAGAAGGGGATTTTGAGATAGCTGGGCCTTCTTCCCCCACAGAAAGTCTGGCCTGGGATGACGGCTGGCCTGATCCTTACGAACAGCTGGAAGGCCAGTCGGAATTCGAAAGCAGTGATAGTGAAGATTACGAGCGGCCGGGGGCGAGGCTCGCAAGAGAGGATGTGGGAAACAACCAAGGGAGAGGCCCGGGAAGCGGCTGGGGAGTTTGACTCTCACGAAGATAGGGAACCAGGTGCTAGGAGGCAAGGTCGAACCTTTGAGAGGAGACGGAGCATTGAGTCGAGCAGGAGGGGTTGGTTCCACAGCCTAGACAGACCGAGGGCTCGTAGCACAGATTGGAGGAGGAGAAGCCTAGAGCGTCGGGGGCCTCGTCAAGGGGATTAAGTATAGGATCCATGGGAACGGATCCTCAGTACTTCGGCCACATCTCACCTATGCAGATGTGTAGCGAAGCCAAGACCACGTAGCTAAGTTTTGGGCTAGTGGCCTGCCAAGAAGAGTTTTACCTTGTACCCTTGTTTTGTTCCTGATCCGCTAGCTAAGCGGAGCTTTGCCAAGTTTTTGGAAATACTGCCAAGTTTGCCTTTTGGACTATACCTTTACTTTTGGATTACTTTGATACTTTTATGGACAATTACCTTTTCAACTGTTTTTATACTTCAATAAAGTAGTTAGCTGATTATCGTCTGTGTGTGTGTGATTAAGGGGCCGGCCTAGGTCTTGCATCGTGACAGTATTAAAACAAAAAAAAGACCTGAAATATTTCAGTTGGTGTGCAATGAATCTAAAATATATGAAAGTTTAATTTTTATCATTACATTATGGAAAATAATGAACTTTAGCACTATATGCTAATTTTTTTGAGAAGGACCTGTATGCAAGGCAACTGACTTCAGTTGTTACACTGAACAATCTGTTGTCTCTCATCTGTTAGGAACAGAGAATATGCCCGTGCATAAAAAAATAGCAGTTCTTCAGAAGTGTTTTTCAGTACCCCAAAACAGATCTACTGTCCCATGAAACAACTTGTTTTATATTATGCACTCAAGAGACAAAATAAAAAAGATTTTGGTAAAAATAACATAATTGGTTTACTCCTTCATGTGTTCAGCATACACAGGCACACAATCTATCAGTCAGTTACAGATGTGTTTGAAATAGTTTCTGTGCCATCTTGTAACATCTCTCTTACAATAAACAGCAGGAAAGTGTTTGCAAGTTTGTGATCTGAGCAGTCCCAGGGCCCTTCCACACAGCCCTATAGCCCAGAATATCAAGGCAGAAAATCCCACATTATCTGAATGTGGACTCAGATAACCCAGGTCAAAGCAGATATTGTGGGATTTTTCTGCCTTGATATTCTGAGATATAGGGCTGCGTGGAAGAGCCCCATACGTCTAAAGAAGTCTGTGATCTGTGCTCATCTCAGAGTAGATCATGTGGTCTGCAGTCCCTCCCACAATTTCTCAGGAAAACATAGAGCAAAGAAAAAAAGCTGCATATTGGAACATACATACAATAAGCAAGCAACAGGATGATAGTTAAACAAATGACTAGAGGAGACTTGAAGAAGGTTGTAATTTCCAACACATCAGTATTCTGTGGGACGTTGCTATGACAATTAAAGCAGAACCATAGCCTTAAAACTACGTAGAGCAGTAATTATCAAACACTAGTCCTCCAGATGTTTTGGACTTCCAGAAGCCTCCATTGCTTTGGTCAGTGATCTAGGGCCCCTTCTACACTGCCATATAATCCAAATTACCAAAGCAGATAATCCACATCTGCTCTGAACTGGATTATATGAGTCTACACTGTCATATAATCCAGTTTTAATCAGATAATACAAAATGCTTGGAAGACCAGAATTTGGGGAAAGGGTCTCTAAGCTTCCAACTCCACTCATAGAATCATAGAATCATAGAGTTGGAAGAGCCCACATGGGCCATCTAGTCCAACCCTCTGCCATACAGGAAAAGCACAGTCAAAGTATCTTTGACAGAGTTCCATCAAGCTTCTGCTTAAAAGCCTCCAAAGAAGGAGCTTCCATTCCACTCCACTCCACCGCATCTCATGTAACCAACCAGGAAAGATGTGCTTTTATGGAGATAGAAGTTATGGCATACCATAGGATGTGATGAGAGTTATAAAACTATTTCTCTATTTTTTAGTTTCTCGTGAAGATAAAATAAAGGTGAACATCCCTGCCAGATTATTATCTCCATGCTTGTCTTTGGAAGTAGGAGGGGAGAAAGAACTCTCTAAGCATAAAGTTAACTGATCATACACTCTGAAGGATTGAAATCTTAAGGCCTTTACATGAGCTGAAGCAAATCAAACAAACTACAGTTGTTACAAAACTGGTTGAATATATTTCTACCTTTTCCTCATGTCAAGTCAAGCACTTGAGGACCAACATTAGCTTCCAAACCTAAGCCAAGCACCGGATGGGCTTGTGTTACTTGATGAAATAATCCTTGGCTCAGAACAGGGCCGTAGCCAGGATTTTGACCGGGGGGGATGTTGAGTCTGAGTGAGAGAGGATCTACCCTAGCAAACCTTTTGCATCATTATCCCAATATGGGATATATTGAGCATAGTGATCAGATCATGATATGAGTAGAGTACACATAACAGTTTAAATAATGTACCAGTAAGGCTTTCTCGTGGACCACCCTGAGAATTTCGGGGGGGGAAGCCCTTCCACACACATACCTCTCCCCCTACCCCCAGCTACATGCCTGACTCAGGACATTATTCACATTGACTTATGATATGACCTGTTTCCCAAGTTTGGTCAAAACAAGTTACTGATCCAAAAAGCAATACTTTACCAGCCTTAAAACTCACAGTAAAAATGCTAAGTGTTTTGCCACTCCATATCGAATTTCCCTAATGAAATGGCAAATGACCTTTATTTTAGAACAAATGTGTACATTGTTGGGCAACTATTAATCATCAAGAAAGACGTTACCCTTTTGCCTTAGAGCGCACATTCTCCCCTTTTATTGTCATTTGCAAATAGGATTTACTACTGTAAAAGAAAATCCCAAGTTATTCCTTGCCTTTCTCCAGCTCTTAAAAAAACTACCTACCACTGAAACTGATGTTGGCAGCTACTTCAGGCATCAAACATTGGATGACATGATTAATGACTTGTAAATTGTTATTTAATTTGTGCCTATTATATTCTGATAGTCAGTGATGAGAACTTCAATGATAATTGAAGATAACCTGTAATATTATGCACACACATATAAGACCATTACAGAAAGCTGTAATGGTCTGAAGACCAGGGTTTGAATCCCTGCCTGGCCATGGAGTTACTCTGGACAAATCACACTCTTTCAGCCTTAAACAAAGGCAACCTTCTTCTGAACAAATCTTTGTCATTGAAAAGCCCATAATAAGTTCATTTTACAGTTGCCATAAGCTCAAAATGATTTGAAGGCACACCAACTTTTAAACAGAGGTTGGATGGCCATCTATCAGGGGCAGGCCCGGATTAACACCTTTTGGCCCCCTAGACCACACTTTGGAATTATGCCCCCAAACCAACCTCTACCGCCCCCCCCCCATTTCTTCTTTCCGCCTGCCTCTCCTTTCTCACCGAGGGGTGGGATGCCTCCCAGCTGGCGCACGCAGGCCCGGCTCCCGCAGGCCCGGCTCCCACCTTGGGTGCAGCAGTTGCCCAGGATGCTGAGGGCGAGATTGAGGGAGCGGCGGGGCCTGGAGGCACCGGCCAGGACCCTCAGCAGCAGCGCCAGCCCCTCGCGCTCCCGGAAGCGGGCAATGCCACAGCCTTGATGTGCTGCGTGCAGAGGGCCAGCAAGGCGCCATTCCCTCCTCCCCCGCCCTCTCACAGCGCTCTCCCCCTGCCCTCCCCAGAGAGAGAGAGAGAGAGAGGGAGTCATCTCCATGCCGCGCGTTAGAGTTTTGTTTCAACATTATTTTTTGGTCCGTGAACTGCGCCCCCCTCGGCTTGCACCCCTAGGCCATGACCTAGGGTGGCCTTATGGCTAATCCGGGCCTGATCGGGGGTGCTTTGATTGTGCTTTTCCTGCATGGCAGGGAATTGGACTAGATGGCCCATGAGATCTCTTCCAACTCTATAATTCTATGATGATTTGCCTTGGTGGATGACCTCCTTAGAGAACTGGACCGGGGAGTATGTCCCTGCTGTTTCCTTTGGAGATGTCAGTGGCGTTTGATTCCATCCATCACGGTGTCCTTCTGAGTCGGCCCTCTAGAAAGGGTCTTGAGAAGGACACTGCATTGCAGTGGCTCCACTCCTTCCTAGAGGACCGTATCCAGATGGTGATGTTGGGGAATGCCTGCTCGGCCCCCTGGCCATTGACCTGTGGGGTTCTGCAAGATTCTATTCTTTCCCCCATGCTTCTCAATATCTACATGAAACCACTGATTGAGGTAATCCAGAGTTTTGGAGTAGGGTGCCATCTCTATGCAAATGACACGTAACACTACTAGTCCTTTCCACCTTGCTCCAAAGAAGCTCCACAGATCCTGGATCAATGTCTGGCAGCTGTGATGGACTGGATGAGGTCCAACAAATTAAGGCTTAATCCATACAAGACAGAGGTCCTCCTGGTTGGTTGCGAGGCCGATCGGATCATAGGGTGGTAACCTGTGCTCAACAGGATTATACTCCCCCTGAGGATACAGATCTGGGGTTTCTCCTGGATTCCTTGCTAATGCTTGAACATCAGGAAGCACACCATGCCCCTATTAAAGCAGCTCCACTGGTTTCCGATAAATTTCCGGCCTCAATTCAAAATGTAAGTTAGCACCTACAAAGCCCTATACGCTTTGGGTCCAACCTATCTTCAATGACGATCTGGCTTGGGCTTTGAGATCTGCTGGGGAGGCCCTCCTCAGTCCCACTACCGTCTCAAATACGGTTGTTGGGGATGAGAGAGAAGGCCTTCTCGGTAGTGCCCTCTGGCTATGGAATACCCTCCCTAAAGAGATTAGGTTAGCCTCCATTCTCCAAGCCTTTCGGGCTAGTTTAAAAACATGGCTCTTTACACAGGCCTTTGACCTTGTGTGATTTTATGGTGAAATCAAGAACCCAGCCACTGTTTTTACACTGACACTTTGGTTTGTTGCTTGTAGATAGCCAGCTTTGTTCACAGGTTTTATTATGTTTTTTATGAATTTTACATTTTATCAGATGGGGTTTATATATGTTTGTTGTTTTTAGATATATTTTGTTTTATAGGCTTGGGTATTGTTGTCTTGAGTGCTGCATTTTGTAGTGCTTCTGTGAGTTGCCCCAAGTCCCTTCAAGGTGATTGTGGTGGGAGTACAAATAAAGTTATGATTATTATTATTCTATGACCACACATTATGTATTTTCCCCTTAAGGTGTCATTTGCCGCTGTGTCTCAAGCATCAAAATGCACTGGGTTCAAACTGCCCGGACAGCTTATTGAGTAAACAGAGAACTGATAACAGACTGTCTAAATTAGAAATGTGGAATTTAGCCATGAAACTAGCTGCCTAGAGGCACTCATGTTGGTTATTGTGTGAAGTAGAGTGCAGTGCACCCATTGAATCAGTTACTGAATGGTAAACACATAGGCATTAAATGGTTCTACTCCAGTGAAGATTAACAACAGAATTATACTACTGCCTTTTAGCTGGGCTATCTCAAAGCCTTTTGTGAGGATGAAAGGAGAAGCTGTTGAGCTACTCCTTTATGTTGAGCTCCTTGGAGAAATGGCAGGAAATAACTAATGCATTAACAAGCCACAGTAAAGACTGAGAAGATGGGGAGTTTTTGAGAAGTTAGAATGGGGTGGACTGGAAATAATACTCTGATCTGAGAGCTCTGAGTCTTGCTAGCAAAGACCTTGAATCCCAGCTTCTTACTCGTGACAGGTCCCATGACTGAAGCCAAGCAGGAAACTTGAAAGAGGGCATTGTGATCTGGCAAAAAAGACAACACTCTCTTTCTTGTCACTGTTAGTTTTCTTGTTGCCACTCAACCACTAACAGAGTGCTCTGACTTCTGCTTGAAGCTGGAGTGATGGTCCTACCATGGACAGGGTGGACAATTGGTGGCTTTCCAATTACCCCACTTACCCACTTACCCTAAGAATCTCCCACTTACCCTAAGAAGCGGTCAATGGTGAGGCATGATAGGAGTTGCCTCACCATTGGAAGGTTTGTTGTGAGTTTCCCAGGCTGGTGCATTAGTTATTTCCTGCCATTTCTCCAAGGAACTCTACATAAAGGAGTAGCTCAACAGCTTCTCCTTTCATCCTCACAAAAGGCCATACAGCCTGGAAAACTCACAGTAATTCAGTAATTCCAGCCATGAAAGCCTTTAACAACACATTATCTAGAACAGGGGTGCTCATTAGGTAGATTGTGATCTACTGGTAGATCTCAAAGGGCATCCTGGTAGATCACAGGCAGATCGCAATCACAGTGTGTATGGCTCCCATGCCATTTGTGAGGAATGCTCAGAGCTTATTATACTCACATATAGTTGAATTCAGTCTTAAAATATATATGGCTCTCACTGAAATAAATTTCCTAATATTTTGCTTTTATGGCTCTCTGAGTAGTGGGTAGGTAGCTCTTTGGGACTTGGTTGTTTTATAAGTAGCTCGCATGCTGGAAAAGTGTGAGCACCCCTGATTTAGAAGGTAACCCATTGTGCAATCATACCATAGAATTTCACCATTCCTTGCTCCCTTTCAACCATTCCTTACCTGGATTTGTTATGTTTAGCTTTTGGCCCTGGCAAAAACCATTATATATTTTCTCTCCGTGTGTATAAGATTGTGTTGCTCGGATACCGTTACTAGAGTGAGAGGTGTGGAAGAAACCTGCTTCCAGAAAGTATCTTTAGTTTATTTTTAAAAGGAAACAAAGAAACTTGATGAATGGTATAGAATAGAAAAAATTCTGTGGGTATTTTTGTAATGTTAGGCCCACCGACAATAGGTTTTTTCACCCTACCATGTAAATATTTTTATCACTACTGCAATGTTTTGTGAGAACCCTTGCAAATAACTGGATCCAAACTTTTTTTCCTCCTCTGATTACAGACACCCAGAGTACCAAAATCCAATCCAATTGAAGTTTTCCAAATGGACAAATGTAATTTAGGGGTGCTTTCTTTTCTCTAAAATAGGCTATCAAAATATGTATTTCTTTTTCTACAGTTACAAAGTGCAGGTCAAAATGGTTCGAACAGTTGCATTAGCAGCAGGGGGGCGGAGGGGGGGAGAGATGATAACTCAAGTTCCTGCTGTCTGTTTTTAACTATCTGGTTTCCATAGGCTATGTTGTAATCATCCAGTATTTCTGGTTGGATTTACAGCTTCTTCCCTGGCACTCAGAGGCAGGAATTAAAATCCACCGGGAGTGTTTTCAAGTCGTATTTGCATTTTACCTGTTCAGCATTTTGTTAAAAAGACAGAGGTTGAAATCCAATGTCACGTGAACAGACTTTCATTTGCACAAAGGGCCTTTCCCTCCCCCTCCAAAACTTCTCTGGGGACGCCCTAGTTTTCCAAAGCAGATTTTGAAGGTACATGCGAGACTCCAGGGCAGAAGGCAAATCTGAAACCATCCTTTTATTCCTTAGGCACAGTAGCTTAAGCATGCCAATGCATACATTCTTGTTCCAAGTAATATTTCAAGCTCTGAGGATGGAGAAAAAAAGATGAATGTAAAGGAGAAGAAAAAGAGGTTAAATAGGAAGGTCCCATGTTCAATTTGTCTTTTTATCCCATCCCACCATATCACTTAATTTATTTTGGTCTTAGACCCATGACACTCAAGGCAAATGACATGATCCTCTGCATTGATAATGACTTCCGTGTTGAATGGCATACTGGGTTGGGAGTGGGAGGTGAGACCCTGTATAGTTCCCTCCAACTACCGACCAGTGTCGAATCTTTCGTACCTGGGGAAGGTAGTTGAGAGGGCAGCAATGGAGCAGTTGTAGTCCTTCTTAGATGATGCAACATGGCTTGACCCCTTCCAGTCCGGCTTCCGTTCTGGGCATGGGGCGGAAACGGTCCTGGTCTCCATCACAGACCAACTCCGCTGCCAGCTCGACCAAGGCGGGTCTGCGCTGCTCGTGTTATTGGACCTCACGGCAGCGTTTGACATGGTCGACCACAATCTTTTGATCCACCGCCTGGCCATGGCTGGAGTGAGGGGGACAGTCCTGAAATGGCTAACCTCCTTCCTCCACCAGCGGTCCCAGCGTGTGAGGAGGGGCGGGGTGGTCTCTGAGGGCTCCCCATTAGTTTGCGGAGTTCAGCAGGGGGCCATTCTCTCCCCTCTGTTATTTAACATCTACATGCAGCCGCTTCCACAGCTGGTGCGGAGTTATGGGCTTGAGTGCCACCAGTACGCTGACGACACTCAGCTCATTCTGAGGATGGAGGGCAGGCCTGGATCCGTCCCTGATAATTTCCAGCGCTGCCTCGAAGCCGTTACTGGATGGCTGCGAGCCAGTAGGTTGAGGGTGAATCCGGCGAAGACTGAGATCTTGTGGCTGGGCCACCCGGGTGGTGGGGATGTTCAGCTTCCGACCCTGGACGGTGTGGCGTTATGCCCATCACCTTCCGTAAAGAGCCTGGGGGTTCACTTGGACTCCCAGCTGACCATGGAGACCCAGGTCTCTGCGGTCAGCAAGTCTGCTTTTTTCCACCTCAGACAGGCAAGGAGGCTAGCCCCCTATCTATCCCGGAACGACCTGGCCACGGTGATCCAAGCCACGGTCACCTCGAGACTGGATTACTGTAACGCGCTCTACGTTGGCCTTCCTCTGTCGGTGACCCGGAAGCTCAGGCTGGTGCAGAACACTGCCACCCGGCTCCTGTCTGGCATGCCAGCAGGTTGCCACATAACACCTATCTTGCAGGATCTGCACTGGCTGCCAATCGAGCACCAGATCACCTTCAAAGTGCTGGTCCTTACCTTTAAGGCCTTGCGCGGCCTGGGGCCAGCGTATCTGAGGGACCGTCTCTTCCCATACTGCCCTATGAGATCACTTCGCTCTGAGGATACCAACCTTCTGGCTGTCCCCTCCGCAAAAGTGGCCAAATTGACAGCCACTCGCCAAAGGGCATTCTCGGTGATTGCACTGACACTTTGGAATGCTCTTCCTGCAGATATGCATGCCATCCACGACCTGCTCCCCTTCAGGCGGGAGTGCAAGACCCACCTTTTCCAGCTTGCCTTCCAGGTGTAGGTCTTAGTGGTATACACCCCCCTGTCGAAAAGCGATTCCCACTCCAGGTCGCTTTTAATTGCTGTTCACTGTGATATTTTAATGATGTTTTTATGTTCTGTTTTATTCTGTGTCGTTGTTTTTATGCTGTGGCTTTTAGTGTTGTGAGCCGCCTCGAGCCCGCCGGGAGTGGCGGCATAGAAGCCGAATGATAAATAGATAAATAAATAAATAGTACAAGAATCAGTTAGCAAAATGTGTAATGTGGCAAGGCTGCAGCTATGGAAGAGCAAAATGAGAGTGACTTTCCACAATCAGAAATCTCTGTTTGCCTTCAAGTCCCTGTTGACTTTTGGTGACCCCATGAATTTCAAGTTTTCTTAGGTAAGGAAGCTAATGCTTTTTGGCTTCCAAAATCAGACAGGACCTAGTGCCTAGCATCAGCAACATTTCCTACAAATAGACAATTTCCTTTACCGACAAAGACCTCAGGAATTGCTGGCTGTTGACATATTACATTTTTCATGGTTCATTCCAGGACTGCTCTCTCACGGAGTAACTGGCGGTATGAATAAAAAATGTTGTGTGAAGCGGCTGTGTTCAGGTGCAGCCTTTAGTAAGTTAAGAGTGCTTCGGATGAATGCTGTGTCGGGGCATTTGCACTTTTCTGGGACTGAAACACTAAGAATGTCAGGTCTATTGAATGGCTACTACTGCAGAAGCCAGTCTTAAATCTGAAGACTTGAGATACCAGCCTGTGCCAGACTTACAAAAACAAAACAGTAACTTCAGTTGGTCACAGCTTTCACAGTTGGCAATGTTTGCTCAGCTGAGCAAATATTTCTGTAGGTTGTTTCCATAGCTCTCAACTTCCATAAATGACATTTAACCTTTGCTTGGTATCTCAACTAGACCTTATTTGACACAGCAAAATCTAGGAAGTCCATTCCAACTGGCAGCAACTTTCCAGGGTCTCTGGGAGTATTTTTTTTCCTAGTCTTAAGCAGAAATCCCTGCTCTCCTCCCATTTTATATCTATCCAAATTTGATCCTGATTAACTTTCCAAATTATGTAAGATGGGTGGCATTTGGGGTACTGTTGTGGTTATCAATCTATCACTCCGGTTGGGTGGGAGAGGGATACATATGTGTGCATATACCTTTCAAGTTTCCATCTTCACAACTATACTTCATCATGTTGATGGGAAGTTTGCCACTTGAGTGGAGATCATCTATCAGACATATGGCAAACTATTTAACCTCAGCAGACTGGAAGCCAAAACCTCAGCAGACTGAAAGGCCACAACATGTTATAGAACTCCAATATGCTGATGATAACAGTCTGTACGCATTCAGATGAAGACCTGCAAGTCACTTAAACACCTTTATTTATTTATTTGTTAGATTTATTGGCCGCCACTCCCAGCCGGCTCGGGGTGGCTTACATCAAGCACCATGTAAGGACTCACCCATTCTAGGTAGGCCGGGGCCTGTTTTGCAGTTTGGCTCCCTGGTGGAAATAGCTGGCATCCATCTTGGGAAGGGAGTTCAGCAGAGCAGACATTAGAGTGAGGGAGTTGCCAGAGATAGGGGGAGTGGTTTAGCTGCTCTTCTGTATGGATACAGACACTCCCAGCAGATTGGCTGAGAGCCATAGGGGGAGGAGTCTAGCTTTCTAGGAGGGAGGAATAGTTAGTCTTGTGAGAGGCTTCAGATGAGAAGCATCTGAGCCTCTTGTGTCTTGTGCTAGGCTGTGATTGAGAAACATCTCCGCCTTAGCAATCTTGAAGAGGCTTTTGGATAAGCAACATCCTAGCCTCTGAGGTGAATCTGAAACAGTCTATTCTTTAGTGGATCACCTAGGAATTAGTCTGTACTAAGGGGTCAGCTAAGCTGACAGGTCTTAGGGACAGCATAGGATTCAGGGGACCACTTAGAAGGGTAGAGCCGGTATACACCTTGGAGTCTCTTGTTACAGAGAAAGGTGGGCTCCTAGACTGGGGGTGCTAGCACGAGTCTGTTAGCCCCATTCAGAAGCAAGACTCAGGGAACTTTAGTGGAGGAAGTTCCTGATTGAAACGAACTGTTCGCACTAGTTGCAGATTTTAGTGGGACAGGGTATTTCCAGTCATGACTCAGCACTGACTGGAATTGCTGTTTAAGGTCTAAGATAAAGAAACCTCTGTTTTGTAACCGTACGCTCCAGCACACTTAGATCTTTTGGAAACCATACGCTTTTGCCATTAAGTTAACCATATGCTCGTTACCTCAAAATAGATAACCATACGCTCGTTGCCTCGTTAGTAGTTAACCATCAAGCTTCTGCCTTGTTTGTTTGTAAAAGTTAATACTTTCATTTTAACTTTTACCTCAGTCTCCATCGCATTTCCTCACCGTTACCTCATAGCTGTTTATTTAGTTAGGAGCCTAACTGAACATCTTAGTTAATTTTTAAAATCCTAATTAAAGTAATTAGGTTGGTGGCAGTGAATTGAGTATTGGGTGCATCCGAAGTCGTCACACACCACAATAAAACAATAAACCTACAATAGCAATAAAACCACAAGACTAAAACAATTCCTAAGCAATAACACAATTCCTAAAAGATAGCACATTACAACTCATAGGCCTGCCAGAATAGGACCGACTTGCAGGCCTTCTGAAAGGCCAGCAGGTTACACAAGGCCCGAACCTCCGAGGGTAGTGCGTTTCAGAGAACTGGGGCGATGATGGAGAACGCCCTTCTCCATGTTGAAGTTAGGTGGTATTGTTTGTCATTGGGCACAGCTAGAAGATTCCACTCTTCAGCTCTAAGTGTTCTCATGGGACAGTATGGGGTTAGGCGGTCCCTCAGGTCCACTGGCCCCAGACCATACAAGGCCTTGAAAGTCAAGACTAGCACTTTGAAGGTGATCCGGTACTCAATAGGAAGCCAGTGCAGTTCCCACAGCATTGGTGTAATGTGGTAGCTCGCAGGAGCTCCTGCGAGCAACCGAGCTGCGGCGTTCTGCACCAGCTTGAGTTTCCGGGTCACCGACAGAGACAGGCCAATATAGAGAGCATTACAGTAGTCTAACCTTGAGATGACCATAGCTTTTGCAGAAGCATACGAGAAGCTTGGACTCTAATTGAACATTGAGAAAAGTTATCTTCCAGTAGGCACCAGCCAATCCCTCTGCAATGCCAGAAATACAGATTAATGGTGTAACATTAAAAAATGTTGATCATTTGCACTACCTTGGCAGCCACCTCTCCACAAAAATCAACATTGACACTTAAACACAACATTGCCTGAGTTCTGTGAGCACAGCATTTTTCCGAATGAAGCAAAGAGTGTTTGTGGATTGGGACATCCGTAGAGATACCAAGGTGCTTGTATATAAAGCTATTGTCCTCCTTGCTATATGCCTGCGAAACGTGGACTGTCCACAGATGTCACACACAATTCCTGGAATAATTCAGCATTTCCTCCAAAAAAAATCCTGCAAATCTCTTTGGAAGGCAGGTGGACAAATGTCAGTGTGCTGGAAGAAGCAAAGACCACCAGCATTGAAGTGTTGCTCCTATGCCATCAACTCTGCTGGACTGGCCATGTTGTCCGAATGCCTGGTTACCATCTCCCAAGGCTGTTACTATACTCCCAACTCAAGAACAGAAAACGTAATGTTGGTGGACAGGAAAAGAATTAAAGTTGGGCTTAAAGCCAAACTTAAAAACTGTGGCATAGACACTGAGAACTGGGAAGCCCTGGTCCTTGAGCACTCTAGCTGGAGGTCAGCTGTGACCAGCAGTGCTGCAAAATTCAAAGAGGCACAAATGGAGGGCAAAAGGGAGAAATGTGCGAAGAGGAAGATGCATCAAGCCAACCCTGACCGGGATCGCCTTTCACCTGGAAACTGATGCCCTCACTGTGGAAGAACATGTGGATCAAGAATAGGCTTCCACAGCCAGGTACATATCCACCACCAAGACACTATACATGGAGGGCCATCATCCTCAGGCTATGAGGGATCACCTAAGTTAAGTTAAATGTTAACTAAAACCCCATGGATTTCATGAGGTTTTCTTAGGCAAGGAATACTCAGAGGTGTTTTTACCCATTTCTTCAGTTGAATTATAGCCTACGGCAGTGTTTCCCAACCTTTTTTGAGCCGCGGCACACTTTTTACATTTGCAAAATCCTGGGGCACACCACCAACCAAAATGACACAAAATGACACTCTAACACAGTAATACACATAGTTAATATGTTTTTAAATGTATTTATACACTCAGTGTGAAACCTGGTCCTGTTTCGATGAACTCAACATAGATATCCTGGCAGAAATGGCAGAAAGACACAAACTTCCCACACAGAACTCCCATGACCAAGAGAAAATGCTATAAGAGTTTGGTGGGCATTGACCTTGAGTTTTGGAGTTGTAGTTCACCTATATCCAGAGAGCACTGTCGACTCAAACAATGTTGGATCAGGACCAAACTTGGCATGAATACTCAATATGCCCAAATATGAACGCAGATGGAGTTCAGGGGAAATAGACCTTGACATTTGGGAGTTGTAGTTGCTGGGATTTATAGTTCTACAATCAGAGCATTCTGAACCCCACCAATGATAGAACTGGGCCAAACCTCCCACACAGAGCCCCCAGGAGGCAAGAGGAAGTCTCTACTTGGGGAAAGGAAGGCGGGCCTTCCCAATGCATGGAGAGAGAGACCAAGTAGACAACGGGGGTGTTTTTATTTTTGGGCCTTTCTCTCGGTAGTTTTCTTCGGGTTTTTATACTTCAATACACTAGACTTCCCCCCCCCCCCCACTTCCTGGAGGCTCCAATTTCCCACGGCACACCTGATGATTGCTCACGGCACACTGGTTGGGAAACACTGGCCTACAGCACCCAGAATTCAATGGCAGTCTCCTATCCACGGAATAACCAGGACTGACTCTGCTTTGTTTTCAATATCTGATAGGATTTGGTATCTTTAGGGTATTTGAGCCCCTTTCTGAATACCATAGCACTGTTGAATTTCAATAATTCAGAAGGCAGCTAACATGAACAAACAAGAGACTTACTTCCTTTTCTCATGGAGCATAATGCACAATCCATCAGCAGTTTCCATTGCACATGGATTCTTCCTTCTCAGATTTTTTAAAATGTTGGAACAAGTGCCAGTTCACACACTGAACAATAGCTGCATATTGAACCTGACTGAAGATATTTCAGGTATTTTAACAACATTTTTCTTTGGTTCATTAGACCATGTTGGGCGTGTCTTCCCTCCACCTCAATATGTCTCCTGTTTTATCACTCCCAAGTCCCATTCATTGAGAAACACATGCAAAAGCTCTTCCCATACATCTTTCCCCATAGTATTTATGTTAGGCTTTTACTTGCTGCAATTTCTATTGGGTTTTGTAAAACAGTTCTTACCCCATGTTGCAGGCTGATTCATGAACTGCTGAATTTCAGTTTGCATTTCTAGTTTTGTTGTTCCTATTTGTTTTGGCTACTGTTCTGCTACGGCATTCCATAAAGACATGTTTCCTATAAAGATACTTTCTGAGGAAATGATGCATTTTCAGGTCTGAAATTAGATTCCAGCTGTTCAGCTGCAGTGTTTGGAAATAGCTATTGCTTCCAAAACGAATTCCAGAAGTACAGGCAGTAGATTCTGTAAGTTTGTTCTTAAGTTGAATGTGTATGTAAGTCAGAACAGATACGTTTTTAAGTGTAACTCCAGCCATATATTTATGCAAGCTTTGGATAGCATAAGGAAGGGTGGTGTTTGTTTTGCTGTCTGTGCCCCTATTCAAAAGATTTCGCTCGCTTTCTTTCCTTGTGATCATTAGAATTTGAAAAAAATTGGCTTGCTCTGGAAACAAGGATTAGGGAGAAAGCTTTAGTGGAGACACATTTCCCCCATGATAACTGTTTCAGGAATTATTATTATTATTATTATTATTATTATACTGTCCTATCCAATTTGGCTCAGGGCGGTTTACAGCATATCGACTTCACAGTTTAGCAATACAACAATAAAACAATAAAACATCAAAACAGTTAAAACAATGTTGTCATCCACAACCAGGGTGGCTAAAGGTTAAATGCCTGTCGAAAAAGCAATTTTGCAGGCTTTCCGAAAGGCCGGCAGCTCCTTTATTGCTCGGACTTCGGCCGGCAGAGCGTTCCACAGGCTCGGCGCCACCACAGAAAAGGCCCTCTGTCTTGTTAATGACAGATGGAAGGTTCGTCTGGAGGGAATCTTCAGGAGGTTGTGATCCTCAGATCGAAGAGGAAGGCGACGGTCCCTCAAGTACATGAATTTCCTTTCCGAAGGGTAGATTATTCTTACTTCCTGTTGTCTCAGCCCTGTTCTTAATTAAGTCATTTGTAAGTCGGATGTTTGTAACTTGGGACTGCCATGGAGAAAATGGCCATGATCCAATATCCTTTTAGCACGGGAAAAATATTCTCCAGCACTGCTACGTTGCATTTCGATTTATACGACTTGCCATGGATGGCCATGTCCTTGAATTCACCCTTTGCTTTAATGGCGGAGTTCCTCCCTATCCTCCAAGTCAAAAGTGAGAAAAAGGCCAACTATGTACCTTGAGGAATGAGTACATTTGTGCAACCTCTGAAAAAGTTCAACTATTTGTATGCTTTCCCAGCATCCCAATGGAATTTTACCATTTGTGGCATTTTTCCAATCTTGTCTTGACCCAGGCACATTGGCACAATCACACTTGTTCTTACAATCAATGTTGGAATACCACAGAACACCAATTTTCTCAATTTCTCCATTAAAAATTTCATTTGAAAGAAGGGTTTGTTTAAAAATATTTAAAATCTGAGATTGCCTGCCATAGATGCAGGCGAAACATCAGGAGAGAATGCTTCCAGAACATGGCCATACAGCCCGAAAAACCTATAGCAACCCAGTGTTTTCATGTTGTCTAAAATCTGTTTTCATGTTGTCAAATCTAAGGTTGATTCAGTAGCGCATATTTAAGAGCAAGGCAGGCATGAAGTATATATATAAAAATTATACTGTTTAGCCAGTATTACACCACCTGACATCTGTCGGGAAGTAGCAGGCTGTAATGAAATGACCAAGGCACTGGCATCTCCAGCCCATCCTCTGTTCAGATATCAGCCAACAAGCCAACGCCTTAAGTAAAGAAACTGCTTCCTAAGGTCCACAGAAACCTTAGGCAAGCCAAAACCCAGAACCTCAATCTATGGCTGATACCAGAGGAGAAACCCCTCCCTGGGCACACAGAAGACTGGCAACACAAGATGCAGAGCCAAACATAACAAATGGGGCTACAAAGTAGAGTCCACGGCATGCGAATGTGGAGAAGAGCAAACCACAGACCACTTATTATTATTATTATTATTACACTTTATTTATATTCCGCTCTTATCACCCCGAAGGGGACTCAGAGCGGATTACAGGGTACACATACTTAGCAGACAATCCCTGCTGTTTCCACATACAACATATAGACAAACAGAGGCAAACTCTGGCCACCAGGGGGAGCTGACGCACTCCTGGTCTCTCAGCATTCCAGCGTCCCTTGTTGTTCCTTTCACATTTCTCCGTATTCCTCAGTGTTCCTGGAGTTCTTTAATGGCCTCATAATTCAGTCAAAATTTGCCTCCCCACTTAATGTGGTACCTTTATCTCCTACTTGACAGATGCAACTGTCTTTCAGGCTGCAAAAGTCGACAGCAGGCTACACTTAAAGGTCGAGCACCCACCTCGACCCGGGCAGGCCTCGAACTCATGACCTACTGGTCAGAGAGATCTTATGCAGCTGACACTTAGCCAGCTGCGCCACATTCCCGGTGGAATGCAACCTGAGCCCTGCCACATGCACAACGGAGGACCTTCTCACAGTGACACCAGAGGCACTCCCAAGTGTCCAGCTCCTGGCCAAAGGAAACCCAGAATTATAGTCCAAGTTTTTAACCTTGTTTGTGTTTTTAAATACATTATAACTGTATCCTCAATTTGCTTCTGACACAATAAATAAACTAACTAACATTAATCGCCTCTTCTTTAGGAACTTTTGCGACCACTATTTCCCAGAAACAATGTTCCAGTACAGCCAGAAGCATGCAGTGAAAAATGAATAAGTAAACAACTGACAGAACCAACTCTCTACATGTCTACTACAAAGTCTTACAAAACTAAATGGGGATTGAGTCTAGATAAAATAACATCACAGACTAGATTCTTCTACCTGCCCCAAATGGACGACCTGAAAGTAAGCAATTTTGAGTGATCTACTTTACATGGAACTCAAATCATTTGTGACAGGACCATAAGAAAATTACTGACATTCAGAGAAGGCTCAAAGGTGTGCATCTGTATGAATTTGTGTAGGCGGCCTGCTTCCTTCTGAACATTAGAAACTTAGAATTTGTGCCTAGCACAGAAATGCTTGGATAAAAATGGGGAAACCTTGCTGCTTCATCTGAAGAATCAGATCTTTTCAAGTATAAGACTTAAGTGAGAAGGAGGAGAGGGAAGGGCCATCACAAATTTGTGATATACAGCTCCTGATGCTGTTCACCTCTTATAGCTTAACCCCCATAATCATGTAGGCTAGAAACGGTCATTTGGGGTCTTTTATTTCTTTTGGCGAGATGAAAGGATGATATGCCCAGAGCACTTGCTTTAATAGGAAAGACACTAGATTCTCTGTCTCTCTGGCAGTAGAGTCAGTTTATGTTCAACTTGAGATTCGGTTTGATTATTTGGGGTGCTGGTTCAGAAATTGCATTGGATAGACCACATCAGCTCTAGTTTCTGCTACAGAACATTTGCCATCCAGTAGTCGCCATCTGCTCACCCACAGAAAACCATATTTAATAAGCTTTGGCACTATAAGAGGGTTTTGCGAGATCAGTCACTCTTGTTGCAATGGTGTAATAATGGTGAGACCACAGACCATATTTTAGTTCTTGCGGACCACTGGTGGTCCACGGACCACAGGTTGGGAACTGTGAGGATTTGTAAAGAGACGCCATGATGTTAGGGAAAGACGTGTCGGCAGCTGATTGGCTGAGCATGCCAGGGGCCAGAGTTCTGATTGGCTGCTGTCTCTGGCTTGCTGCCGAGACAAACAGTTTTAACTGCCACTTTCACTTTAGAGAGTGAAGAGAGCGCTGACTGGAAACAGCCAAAAAGGAAATGGCTGCCAACTCTCTGAAGTCTGATCATTTCTAAGGCATGAAGCATATTTCAAATACTATTTAAAAGAACTGTTTTATTCCCTCTGTTTTCTGTGTGAATTCAGAGACTGCTGTATATACTGTTTGACCTTTTGAACTGAAGTAAAGATACTGTTACTTGTTACACAAGCCCGAGTGACACTTTATTATACTGCAGGGTATATCTTGGTTCAGAAACTGTGGTAATGCTTCTGTTTATTTACATTTACCAACCTCCACAGGAACCACTGGTTTATAAGAACAATATAGTCAAACAAAAACCCTGGTTTATAACAGTGGTTCCCAACTTCTTCTTTTTTTCGGTTTTGGTTTCTTGGACCTTAGTAATTCTCTTTCTTTTGGAAGTTGGAGGACATAGTGAAGGGAAAGAGACCTGTCAAGATCCCACAAGCTAAGTCAAATAAATAGACTCCTGCTTCATTATTTAGAACAAAAGGCATTCAGAGATAATGTGTTGCACATTTTCCAAATTTTAATAGACACGAAAGTGAGTCCATTTCAACTTAAGACTACACTGATTTCCATTCTATTGCATGTCCCTTCTGAAAGAGTGTACAGAAACTGGAGTAAACAGCTTTGCAGCGTTAAAAACAATGTGTGAGAGACCTTGTTAAGTCAAAGCAGCAGCAATGTATGTGTAAATCGGAAAGGGGGGGGGGGATTATCAAGAATAGCTATCATTTCATAGGTAAATAAATACATTCCAAGTTGTAGTATTTCATTAGGACCCTACTTTGTGGAAACATTACTTGCCAAGTTTGCTTCTTTTGGGTTAAGTAGCCCTATGACTTTTGGTCAGACTAGCTTCTGGAAGGCTTCCTGAGCAGTCCAGATGCCTTTTTTTCTCTTTTTCACAGGTGAGTGAGCCGGACCAGTCTGAAAACGTATCCTGCCGCCATGTGCACTGAAACTTGCAGATTCTCCCAGGGAAGCAAGTCAGGATGTTTACAGACTTTGTGAAACTCTAGGACAGCTGTGCTCTTAGCTTCGGTTACCTTGAAGAAAGTGAAAGAAGCAAGAGGTTACTGAGAGTGACAACACAGTCATTGAACACAAGAACGGTACATACAGCTATCCCTCTAAATATAGTACTGAACCTCACTGGCTAAAACTGTCTCAGCAAACTGGAACACCACCGACACCATTTGTATTGAAGCAAAAGTCACAGTGGAACTCCTCCTTCTGAAGAAGAGTCATAGTAAAAAAAACAACAACACATGGAACTGGAGATAAAAATGGTTAGCAATCTGCCCTGAAAGAGGGGAAAGCGCTGATATTGATATTATCTTCACATTCCTGGCAGCAGATGAAAAGTTAAGTTTTTACAATAGTTATTGCTCCAACCCTTTTCTTTTGAGGGTCATACATGAGCAGACGGGGAAAGAAATTTTGTTAAATCTTTTACTATACTCTTATTTTGAAAAATAAGTAGCTTGTGGAAGTTGCTTTATTTATTTATATTTATATTATTTTTTTCCCGACTTGTTGGTCGCCCCTCCCGTGTGGCTCAGTGCGACTCACAGAAGTTAAAACACAGTAAAACATGAAAAAACCACAGTAAACACAGTAAAAATACAATAAAACACAATAAAATCACTATAGGAACTAACATCCGTAATTAAAAGCTGTATAGTAGCGGCCATAGGCTACCTATTGCAATGACCGACAGCAATGCAGTGGGAGCCCCCAAATTATTCCTGACCAAATGCCCGTATGAACAGGAAGGTTTTACAGGCCTTTCGGAAGGCTAACAGATTGGGCAGCGCACGGATAGTGGGAGGGAGAGCGTTCCATAATGCTGGAGCAATGGCGCTAAATGCTCTCCTCCGCGTCGAGGTCAGGTGGAGGGTTGTGTGGCTCGGTACCGTGAGCAGGTTCAAGGACTTGGATCTCAGTGGTCTTATACGACAATATGGGGAGAGGCGGTCCCTTAGGTACACCGGCCCCAGACCGTTCAAGGCCTTGAAGGTCAGAACCAGCACTTTGAAACTGATCCGGTGCTCTATTGGAAGCCAGTGCAGTTCGCGCAGAGCGATGTGGCAGCGAGATGGTAGGTCTGCCACCAAGCGTTCTGCACCAGCTTAAGCCTCCGGATCACCGACAGAGGAAGGCCAACGTAAAGAGCATTACAGTAGTCCAATCTTGAGATGACCGTGACTTGGACCACTGTGGCTAGAATACATAATTCTCAAAGGCAAATTCACTGTTGTAGTTTCAGTTGCGAGTCTTCCTTTCTCTCACAGCAAACAAAAATCAAGTTTCCTTTATTCACATCCAACAAAATATGTCCTCTCTAAGCATTTTCTAGGCCAGGGGTGCCCACACTTTTTCAGCATGCGATCTACTTACGATAAAACCAAGTCAGAAAAATCTACTGAGAGAGAAGCAGGGCGGAGCAGGGGGAAGGGGGCAGGGCTTAGCGTGGCCTGGCTCCGCCCCCTCCCCCCTCTGGCTTTAGCACTTCCACAGCTTCTGCAGGCTAGAGGAGGGTAATGCCAAGCCAGTGGTGGCATAGCTAGCCACTACTTGCTTGGCCATACCCTCCTCAAGCCTGGAGAAGCTGTGGTAGCGCTGAAGCCGGGGAGGGGGCGAGGCTTAGTGCGGCCTGGCTCCATCCCCTCCCCCTCTAGCTTTAGCGCTTCCACAGCTTCTGCAGGCTAGAGGAGGGTAATGCCAAGCCAGTGGTGGCATAGCTAGCCACTACTTGCTTGGCCATACCCTCCTCAAGCCTGGAGAAGCTGTGGTAGCGCTGAAGCCGGGGAGGGGGCGAGGCTTAGTGCGGCCTGGCTCCATCCCCCCCTCTAGCTTTAGTGCTTCACAGCTTCTGCAGGCTAGAGGAGGGCAATGCCAAGCCAGTGGTGGAATAGATAGCCACTACTGGCTTGGCCATACCCTCCTCAAGCCTGCAGAAGCTGTGGTAGCGCTGAAGCTGGGGGAGGGGCTTGGTGTGGCATGGCTCCACCCCCTCAGAAGCCCCCCATCCAGCTGGGATCGACCTCCTAAGGTCCCGGGATCGACCAGTCGATCGCGAGTCACCAAATGGGCACCCCTGTTCTAGGCCCTCCAGTGAGATTCTATGGCAGGGGTATCAAAGCCGTTTTCACGGAGGGCCACAACAGCATTATAGTTGCCTTCAAAGGGTCACTGAATCCATGGACAGAGATTCCATGGATACAGAAGGACAACTATATATATTTTTTTACATTGACTTCCCAGATGCTATTGAACGACAATTCCCAACAGCATTTGTGGCTCTGAGTTTGAGAAATTGTTAAAGGGTATTTTTTAAAAAGACAACATATTTACAAGCCTTCTATCTAAATTCAAACCCCACTACCCTGGCTAAATGGAACAAATTGCAGCTTTCCAGATATTTGTTGTTGTTGTTTATTCGTTCAGTTGCTTTTGATTCTTTGTGACCTCATGGACCAACCCACACCAGAGCTCTCTGTCGGCTGTCGCCTCCCCCATCACCTCTAGTCATGATGTCTAATGATGAGGAATGCAGGAGTTGTACTCTAGCATCTGGAAGGCCACATAAAATAATATGGCGGGCCAGATTCAGCTCATGGGCTTGAGTTTCACACGTGTGTTTTATGGTATTCTTGGATAGAAGGTCCTCTATTTCAATAGGATTCGTAGTTATGTGAAATTTTGCGTGTCAACACGAAGTCTGAGCATGTATTCCTCACGAATACAGGTGTTGTACTGTACACATATTCTCTAACTCATAAAATTACTTCAGGTTTCATTATGAGATGTAGCCAACAGTGATTATATTAAGAAATGTTTCTCTACACACGCTATTTAGCTTGCTAGGGATCTCAATTAACTTGCCTGGTTTCCTTAATGAGGTTCTAAAGCGGACATTGGGAACCTTATTGACTCAGAGAGCCATAAAAGCAAAATATTTGGAAATTTATTTCAATGAGAGCCATCTATATATATAAAAAGAGACGGTCCGGTTTTGACGTTTATGCACGGGAAAACTATAGCCCCCCAACCACAAAACCCACCCAACACATCCCCCAGACCACGGGGTACATTCGTGGCACAAAAAACCCACCTCCCTACCTTTCAACCCCCCCAAAACCGCCCCCCAAAACCACCCATTGCATCCCGTTCTGCACTGGCCGCGAGCGCAGGAGAGAGGGAGAGCAATCGCGCAGGCGCACTCAGCCCCCCCTCCAACCCACCCCATCGCCCTCTCTCCTCACTCACCAGGACCTTCGCAGCCACACCGGCGGCGCCCTAGCCCCCTCCTCCTCAACCTCCTCGCCCGTCTCCCTGCCGTTCCCGGCCCGCTCGGGCGCCACCGGGACCACCTGGGAAGCGAGTGAGGAGGCCGTGGAAGAGCCGGACACAACACCGCCCACACCACCCGGGTCCAGCCGTGGCCCCCGGGTCCGGCAACCCCTCGAGGATGCTGGAGGACGCCTAAGAGCAAGCGCAGGAGGCAGGAACGGCGCCGCCCGCACGTCCCCCGTCCCGGAGCCGCTCTGGGGCGCCGCACTACACTTCCCAGAAACCTCCGCGGCCGGAAGTAGCCGTGCGGGGCCTTCTGGGAAGTGTAGTCCCGTGGAGGACTTCTCCCCAGGACAGGCGGAACTTTGAGAGAGAGAGAGAGGGTGAGTGATAGAGGGAGTGAGAAAGAGAGGGGGAAGTGAGAGAGAAAGGGGGGAGTGAGAGAGAGAGAGAGAGAGAGAGAAAGAGGGGGGAGTGAGAGAGAGAGTGAGAAAGAGAGGGGGAGTGATAGAGAGAGAGAGTGAGAGAGGGGGGAGTGAGAGAGGGGGAGTGAGAGAGGGGGAGTGAGAGGGGGAGTGAGAGAGAGAGGGGGAATGAGAGAGTGAGAGAGGGGGGAGAGAGAGTGAGAGAGAAAGAGGGGGAAATGAGAGAGAGGGGGAGTGAGATAGTGAGATAGAGTGTGTGTGAGAGCGAGGGGGGTGAGATAGTGTGAGAGAGGGGGGAGTGTGAGAGAGAGGGGGAGGGAGAGAGAGAGAGAGAGGGAGGGAGTGATAGATAGGGATAGAGAGAGAGTGAGTGGTAGATAGAGATTGGGTGATACACACAGAGTGAGTACAGAGAGATAGAGAGACACAGAGAGAGCGAGTGATAGAGAGAGTGTGATGGAGAATAATATACAGAGAGAGACAGTGATAGATAGGGATAGAGAGAGAGAGAGAGAAAGAGACAGACACAGGAAGTTATAGAGAGAGAGAGAGAGATAGGTAGATAGGGATAGAGAGAGAGAGAGAGAGAGAGAGAGAAAGAGAGAGATAGATAGACTGAGAGAGACAGAGAGAGAGAGACATGGCACAGCAACGCGTGCCGGGTTCAGCTAGTATAATATATAATATATATTTCAAGACTTAATTCAACTAAATGTGAGAACATACTATGAGAAAAGGATTCTCCTGGCAGAATGACGAGACACTTCAGACCTGGCTCTGCAAAAGGCATGCTCAGGACTCTGGGAAGGAAGAGAAGGTGGAAGGAAGGGGGGAAAGAAAGAAAGAAAGAGGAAATAAAGGAGGGAGGGGGAGAGGAAGAAAGAAAAGAAGAACAAACTATGGAAAAGGAAGAAAAGCAGGAGAGAGACAAGGAGGGGAAAAGAAAGAAGGAAATGGGAAGGGAGGAAAGGAAAGGGTGGGGGAAAGAAAGGAAAGGGAGTGAGAAAAAAGTAAAATAATGAAGGGAAAAGAAGAAAAGAAAGAAGGGGAGAGGGGGGGGGAAGTGAAAAGAAAGGAAGGAGAAGGAAAGGAAGACTTGGGGGGAAAGAATAGAAGAGGAAGGAAGGACGGAAGAGAGAATGGAGGAAAGAAGGAAGGAGAGAAGGAGAAGGAAAGGATGAAGGGAAGAAAGAAAGGAAGGAAGAGGGAGAATGGAGGCAAGAAGGAAGGGGAAAGAAGGAAGGAAAAGTAATAAGAGAAGGAAAGAATGGAAGAGGAAGGAACGAACGAAAAGGGAGGGAGGAAAAAGAATGAAAGAAAAAGAGAGGGGAAAATAAAGGAAAAAGAAGGAAGGGAGAGGAGGACATGGGGCCCCAAGAGCAGCGGGGGATGAGGAAGAGGTGGTGATGGTGGCGCGAAAGCGGCAGTCGCGGCGCATTTGCATCACTCCTCCTCGCTGAATGCTGGGAAACCGAGGCCCGGGCTGTTCTGGAGAGCCAGATGCAATCATGAAAAGAGTCACATCTGGCTCCCAAGCCGTAGGTTCCCTACCCCTGTTCTAAAGCAAGAACAATTTGGGGGTAAAAGGATATCAATACATTTGTGGGATGGTGAAAATAGTCTGTCCCAAATGCATGAGCTGTAGCATTTTCTACAGCAGTGGTTCCCAACCGTTGGTTCTCCAGTTGTTTTGGATTTCAACTCCCAAAACTCCCACTCAGCTTACCAGCTTTTAGGAATTGTGGGAGCTGAAGTTCAAAACACCTAGAGGACTAAAGGTTGGGAACTACTGTTCTACACTGGAATAGTTATGACCTACAAACAGGTATGAGGTCCCATCTCACAGAATGCAAGCAAATGACAGCAACCACCTTAGCCTTTCGCATTTTCTTTTCCATGGTTAATAACTTTCAGTTCCCAAAACCAGCAGTTCTATTGGTGATACCAAGACACTCTTTGGAAGTCATTCATACTTAATCTTCAGAGGAGTATATACAAACATTTTATATGAAATCAAATATTCTCTAAACTTATCTAACTGGGGCGCGGGGAACAAAAAAAATCTTGTTCTCTTGTCCAAAGGTTATGAACGGCAAAAAGCTTAAGAGTGCAGAATAAAGAAATATTACTGTTCAGTGAAACCCTTGAGACAAGGGCGGAACTCTGTAATACAATTTATAAGAGCAAGGCTTTCTCAAAACACCCTTGTTAGGAATAAATTCAGCATCGTGAAATGTTATTTATTTTATAGCTTCCTATGCTTCTTGTGAAATAATCCTATTTGTATTTCCTCGTTTTATTCTGTAAATACCAAGTCCACATACCACAGAACCAAAGAAAGTGCTGATTTGTTGACCGCAATATTTCAAAACCTGTATTTCTTAAAAACTCTTCCTCTAAACAACTATCTACAATATTTCCAAAACAAATTCCTTAGGGAAAGCCATTTGATGAAGAAGAAGCCACTGATGTAAGCAAATATTCTATATTTAAAATGTCAAAACAGACGGTTTATGAAACTGGAAGCAGAACCTGTGATACCCGTTTCAGTATCAGACTGCGCTCTGGCACCACGAGATGCAGAGCCAACCTTAAGAAATCGGGCTACAAGGTGGAATCCATGACATGCGAGTGTGGAGAAGACCAAACCACAGACCACCTATTACAGGGGTGGGCAATTATTTTTTCCGAGGGGCCACACGAGAGCCAAAAAATATTATGGAGGGCCGTACCTGAAGGCTGAACTACATTCGACATAATAACAATTAAATTTCTTTAATAATAAAAAAGGCACTACATTGCGTTTTTGATATATTAATAAGACTGACAAGAGTATATGTTATGAGCAATGAAAAAAGAGGTTGTCAATAATAATAATAATAACAGGTTCCTAGAGTAGGAGGAAAACATCCAGTCCAACCTCCTTCTGTCATAGGAAAGGAAAAACACAAAGCATTCCTCACAGATGGCCATTCAGCCATCTTGAACCAAACTTGGCACACTGAACTCTCATGAAACCAACAGAAAGTACTGAAAGGGTTTGCTGGGCATTTACCTTGAGTTTGGGAGTTGTAGTTCTCCTACATCCAGAGAGCACTGTAGACTCAAATAATGATGGATCAGGACCAAACTTGGCATGAATCCTCAATATGCCCAAAGAGGCAGAAGAGGAGGAAGCCGGGAAGGGAATGGATATGCCCCCCCCCCCTCTGGCCATGGCCCTTTCCCGCTCTGGCCCCGTCCCCTCTCCCTCGCGGCACTCCTCCTCCTTCCCTCTTGCATTCAGGTGGTGGAAGGGGGAAGGAATGAAAGGGGGAAAGAGAGAGGAAGGGAGGGAAACAGGAAGACAGGAAACAGAAGAAGGGAAAGAGCGCCGAAGAAAGAGGGAAGGGGGAACGCGAGGAGGAAGTGAAGGGAGGAGGAGGGCGAAGGCATGCTCTTGCTCCTGGCCGCCTCCCCTTCTTCCCCCTTCCTTCCCTTTCCCTCTGCTTGCCTGCCTGCTTCTTCACGTTTGTAGCCACCCCAATGGGAGTTCGCCTCCCTCTCTTCAGGACGAAGCCTTGAGGGAGCCAAGGGCTGGACAGCATCGGCTGCCGGGCCAGATCCGGCCCACAGGCTGTAGGTTGCCCACCCCTGACCTATTACAATGCAGCCTGAACCCTGCCACATGCACAA
Source organism: Anolis apletophallus (assembly GCA_030556195.1). Classification (NCBI taxonomy): domain Eukaryota; kingdom Metazoa; phylum Chordata; class Lepidosauria; order Squamata; family Anolidae; genus Anolis; species Anolis apletophallus. Next base: position 106,082,496 of record JARBWK010000010.1, on the reverse strand, counting down.
TGGAGGACCTTCTTATAGCAACATCAGAGGCACTCAAAGTGGCCAGCTACTGGTCAAAGGACATTTAATAGAATGCCAAGTTTTTAAACTTTGTGTTTTCTCAAATATATTACAATTGTACCCTTGGTTCGCTCCTGATACGATAAATAAGAATGTGATGATATGGCAATATGGATTTCCTAGTTTTCAAGATGTAGGGAAAAATTATCCATACAATACAATGGGCTAAGTTCAACTCTTAGTTCCAACTAGAGTTCAAAACTTGGTAAATCAGCACTTATATAAGTTTCATTGATTCAGTGAGTACTACTAGCAATGCATTTATTCAAAAGGAGGAAAAGAGGTAGTGAAACATCATTTCATAGTGTAGCTAGATTCCCAAGGCAGAAAGATCAACCAGTTGTTAGTCAGTTTAGTACTCACTCCCATAAGTCTCTTGGAACTAAAGACCATTGATATGTTTAAGTCTGATTTTTGTTTCATATCTTACGTTACTGTATATACTCGAGTATAAGCTGAGTTTTCAGCCCCTTTTTAGGCTGGAAAAGACCCTCTAGGCTTATACTCAAGTCAAGGTTATTTATTATTTTACTCTATGTATTATTATTACATTTATTATTTTACTCTAGTATTATTGTTATTATTACATTTATTATGCTACTTTCTTTCTTATTATTGGAAGGATATGTAAGCACATTTATATTGAAGTTAAAATAATGGTTTAATCAGAGTTGGATAGTCTTATCTTAAAATTACAGTTTTATGTAAATATTCAAAAACATTTAATCTACCAATACCTCAATTAATGTAATTTTATTTGGTATCTATTTTTATTTAGAAATTTGCCAGTAGCTGCTGCATTTCCCACCCTTGGCTTATAATTGAGTCAATACGTTTTCCCAGTTTTTTAATGGTAAAATTAGGTGCCTTGGATTATATTCGGGTTGGCTTATACTCAAGTATATACGGTATGTCAGATTGTGCTACTTTTTCCTGCTTTACAATATGAAGAAATAAGATACAAAACAAACTGAATGTAACAAAATGCAGTATATTGCTTCCTTAAATAACCAAGACACTCCCCTTGAAACAAATGTTTCTTTCATAAATCCACTTGAATGGAGACAACCCAAAATATCACACTTTAGTAACAATCAAACTCTAAAGTCCATTGTTTTTGAAAACAAAGAAACAATTTTGGATACTCAGACCATACAAGCCAGGTCCTGAAGCTGCCAAGATATTTCAGATAACACAACTACAATGGATGTGTATGAGCTTCAAAAACACTTAATAATAAAAATCTTTATTATAAACTTTCAATTTATAATCCTGAAAACAAAAATAATGACCACCAAATATTTACAAAACTTTAGACTGGACAACAAAGACATCAAATAGCTGAAGATTTTCTATACCTTGACTCGGTCATAAATCAAAATGTAGGCTGTAGTCAAGAAATCAGAAGAAGGCTAAGACTTGGAAAAGCCACTATGAAAGAACTAGATGTATAAAATGTTTAAAAAAAATATAAATATATTATTAAATATGAAAGTTGCAACTATTCACAGCATATTGTTTCTAATTTTTATGTATGACTGCAAATTAGACAGTGAAAAACACTGAAAATTAAAGTCATTTGAAATTAGTGCTGGAAGAACTTCACAGCTACCATAGGGTGGACTCCCTCCCAATAAATGTGTCTTTTAAAAAATCAGAAATTTTATAAGATCTATCATTAAAATACCAATGATCAAATCACCCACATCACAATATTTCTGATTTTTATGTAAGGGTATGAAATCTAATGAAAAGGGAGAAAGACAATTCTGAAATGTGGAAATGAAGAAGTTATACAGATATCATGAACTGTCAAAATGTCTTAAGAACAAATCAAACCTGAAATCTCTCTAGAAATCAAGATGTTTAAACTGAGACCAGCATATTTTGGCCACAGCATGAGATGCTATGTATAACTCATTAGAGCACCAGGAAAAGAAAGCATTACAGGTGGATAGTTTCAATTAAGGAACCACAACCCTGAATTTGCCTTCAAGTTTTGCAGCCCTTAAATTAGAGAGTGTCTATGAGAATTCAGATCAGGCAATGCTGCTAGATAGCGAGGATCTCAAGCCATGTTTCTAGTTCATATTTTAGCCTAAGTTCTTGTTTTTTCTGAATTCATGTTCATGTTTTGATTCTTCTTTCCATCGATTTATGTTCATGTTATGACTCTTGTTTTCCAATAAACCTTTTGGATTATTGCCTTTGAAGTATTCCAGTCATTTCCAGTTTGGTTGGGCTTTTTACTTATGGAGTACTTTTTCTGACTACCTGTTGGATTTTGCCTTTCTTGTCCCTTTTGGTGATTTCTTTTTATATGTACTTTTTAAAATAAACTGATTTATTACTGCTTTTGGAGTTGTGGTTGGTGCTAAGGGCAAGGTGAACTCTGGCTGAGGTGCAACAGTTTTCAGGAGAATAACATCTACACTAATTATTACTGCTATGATTATGACTGTTTAAGGTTAAACCATCTTTACTGTTATTCTTTTTAGTAAAAGTTCAAAAACTTAATTTTCAAATGCTTTGGAAATCCTAACTAATTCAAAATACAATCTTGAATAGCACACAAAGATCTGTTTCTTCTTTTGCCAGTGGATCCCAATGTGGGCTTTCCAGTACCATACTGTAAAAATATCCCACGGTCATAAAAAGTAATCTAGATGTCTCTCTTTTAGAATTTAGCAGTCAGGCTACTTAATTCCAAATTGATTATCTCATAAATCCTTTTATCCTCAGGCAGGTTTATGAGGTCAACAGATTTCTAAAAATCCTGTTTCTTCCAGTATTTAAAAATGAACAGCAGGAACATTTGTACCTTCCACAAAATAAATGTAGATCGGGGATGTCCAACAGACGCCCCCCTAGCCCCTTTCCTCCGGCCCCCTCAGCATTTTAATAAAAAATAAAAATAGAAATAATAATAATAATAAAAATTACCCACTTCCGAGTACGCGAGCAAGTACGAGTGGAGCCACGTGGGATTTTGCTCTCAACGCGAGATCACACCTGCGTTGAGAGCGAAATCCCGTGTGGCTCGCGTAGTCTCGCGATACTCCTCCTGTTGCAGAAATCTTGGCTACTGAATCCCTGCGGCCCACACAGACCTTCTTCGGCACCTGTCTCGGTCAGTCGTGGCCTGTCTCGTGGATCGGCTTCTCCTAGATCCTGCGCGTTTGGGAAGGTAGGCTGAATCAGGGGGCTCCCCTTATGTTAATATTAAATATATGGAATTGTTTATTTATGCCCCCATTGTGTTCCATTCCCTCCATCTCCCCTTATGTTAAGGAGAGGGGGTGGAGGAGGGGGTGGAGGCAGACCCTTCGGCCCCCCAGGTCATCAGTCCGGCCACAGGTCTGGCCACAGGTCCGGTAGAAGTTGGACAGCCCTGATGTAGATCACTAATTGATAAAACCTGTCACTGATTATACTTAGCCCCTTTGAAGATGGCTGCAGATCTTACAAGGCTGAATAGTTTTACCCAGCTCTTGTCCTCCATCCATATTCCTCTCATGATCATGGAGAGATTTGGTAAGCAATGCTTTAATAGATAGAAAACCCAATGTTTAGGGGAGTAAGCCTCAATATCCCTCAACTATGAATGTTCTCAATGAAATATAATGCATATCTGCTTGGAAAGAACTCTACCAAGCTCAGACGGATTTAATTTCAAGTCAGGAAGCACAGGATTGCAGCAGGAGTCTCTTGATGCATACCAATAAAACACACTCAGTAGGGATGCCTTCATAGCTTGCAGCTACATTATTTTGCTGAAAAGGGGAAACATCCAATATTTATTATTTTATTTATTTCAGGATTTTATCCCGCTCTTCTCAACCCCCGAGGAGGGACTCAGAGCGGCTTACAGTACGGCACAATTCAATGCCCACATCATAACAGCATAAAACCCCAAAACCCCACAACAATTAAGATACATTAAGACACATTAAAATACAATTTCATCAGCATCATACACAGTCATTCCAAGTTAAAACAATATTCAATCCATAAAAACAATTGGCCCTCTTCATCCATTTCCATTAAAATCCCCATCTAACATGCTGCCTAGTGCTGGTGTGCAAACGCCTGGTCCCAAAGCCTTTTACCTTTTTCCTGAATGCCAGGAGGGATGAGGTGGACCGTACCTCCATAGGGAGCGCATTCCACAGGCGGGGAGCCACCACCGAGAAGGCCCTGTCCCTCGTCCCCACCAGCCGCATTTGAGAAGTCGGCGGGAGCGAGAGCAGGGCCTCCCCGGATGATCTTAAGATTGCGAGGTGGGACGTAGCGGCTGATGCGTTCGGACAAGTAAGCTGGGCCAGAACCATATAGAGCTTTAAAGGTCAAAACCAGCACTTTGAATTGAGCTTGGAATTGGACAGGCAGCCAGTGGAGCTGGCACAACAGGGGGGGGGGGGTATGCTCCCGGTATGTAGCTCCCGTTAGTAATCTGGCTGCAGCCCGCTGGACTAATTGCAATTTCCGAACTGTCTTCAAAGGCAGCCCCACGTAGAGTGCGTTGCAGTAATCTATTCGGGATGTGACCAGAGTGTGGACGACCGTAGCCAGATCAGACTAATAGAATAATAAATTCTAATAAAGAAGAAAATGTGCTTTCTGTACGAACGCCTTATTAATACTACTGAAGACATTTACCCAAAATTTCTAAAACACAAAGGCAAAATCTATGAATTCTGGTCATTCTGCCACCTGATAAAACATTTCTCGTTCCTTCACAACCCAAGCCCTATATTGTACATTGTGAATAACAGTGTGGGGCCCCACATATATGGGAGGCTGCACCTGGTGGTCATATATGATCTCTTTCTAGGTCAGATAGCTACAGTGATCACCTTTGCATTTCCCCCCATGCTCCATTTGTATCTTATCCCCCATGCTGGAGACTTCTCAAGAAAGTAAAAATACATATGCTGTTTGCACTTTTATTTCAGCATCATTCCACCACCATCTGCAACCTGGGAAATCCCTTAACTATACGTTGAATGTCAGTCTGTGGTAACAGATGTCCTTCCATTTGCAAGGAGTGACCTTTGAGAGTTTCCTCATTTAGCTGGGCTGCTCAATCATCAAGCCAATATTTACACCCCTACTTAATATGAAGCCACCTTCTATAGCAATTGTTCCCAACCTTTGGTCCTTCAGGTATTTTGGACTTCCCAGTTCCCAGAGTTCCTGACTGTTTGCCAAGCTGGCTGGGACTTCTGGGAGTTGAAATCCAAGAAATCTGAAGGAACAAAGTTTGAGAACCATTGTTCTAGATAGCTTTGGAAGTAATCTTCCAAGGCTATATATAGGTCTAAGCATGTGGTTCTTAACCTGTGGGCCCCCAGATGTTTTGGCCTTCAACTCCCAGAAATCCTAACAGTTGGTAAACTGGCTGGGATTTTTGGAAGCTGTAGGCCAAAACACGTGGGGACCCACACGCTGAGAACCACTGGTGTATGCAAATATGAGTGAATTTATTTGGATTAACAAGAAAGTTACAAGAAATCCCAAGTCAAACCAGGGCAAGGGAGGGAGGAGGAGGTTGGCGGAAGGGTGTGTGTGTGTGGGGGGGGGGAGAGCAGCAGGCTGCACTGTCATGGAGATTGGTTGAGGGTGATGGCCCACTAGGCTATACCCGCCCGCCCTACTTTTGAGGCCCTCCTCCGCCCCAGCCGCTCTCCGCCTCCAAAGGCCACTGGGCTCACCTAGGCCCAAGGAAGCGCCTCCGGACTATGACTCTCAGCAGCCCCGGGTGGCGGCGTGCCTTGGATGTGCCCGCTGAGGCATTCTGGGAGTTGGGAACTACAACTCTGGCCCAGCTTACTTGTCCGAACACATCTGCCACTACGTCCCACCTCGTATTTTAAGATCATCCGGGAAGGCCCTGCTCTTGCTCCCGCCGGCTTCCCAGGTGCGGCTGGTGGGGACGAGGGAGAGGGCCTTCTCGGTGGTGGCTCCCCGTCTGTGGAATGCGCTCCCTAGCGACATACGATCAATTCCATCTCTCCTGACATTTAGGAAAAAAGTGAAAGCCTGGACGTGGGACCAGGCATTCGCATAGTAGCACAGGACAGCACTTTAGTAGTTTTAATGGAAGTTGGTGAATAGGGCTCAATGCTTTTATGGATGGAACACTGTTTTTAACATAGGTGAATGCATAGGATGTGTGAATATAATTGTATTTTAATGTATTTTAGTGTCGAATGCTGGAGGGTTTTATATTGTGTTTTTATACTGCGATTGTGATGTAGGCATCAAATTGTGCCTTTTGGAAGCCGCTCTGAGTCCACCCCCTCGGGGGTTGAGAAGAGCGGGGTAAAATGCCGTAAATCTATATATATAAAGAAACAGTCGTCATGTGAAGACTACCTGAAACAGAGAAACCTTACAACACAGAAACACAAAACTTGCCAACAGAAATAGGCCTCAAGCAAGGTACGTTTTGTAGCAAAGAAACTTTCCCCCAAAACCTAAAAGACCCCCAAAACAACGAGTTAAAAAACTACATTTCCCAGCATCCTCCGGGGCTGCCAAAGACTCCCCCAGCCTCTACATTCTGACAACATGATTGGCTGCCAATAAGGGCGGATTTGCATAACTGCTGTACTGGCCAGCCAACATGAACATTCTTACCCATAACAAACTGTCAGATGAGTGCCACAGCCTCCTCCAACACTTTCAAATCAGAAGACCACGATGGAGATCAACACCATTCAAGGGGAGCTCTTCTTCCTTTCCCAAAAGATCTCCAGTGGCTTGGAATTACACATTAATAAGAGGACCATCCAGCAACAATGGGGTTTGCCAAGGAGGGTGCTCCAGCCCCTCTATATGCTGGCTCCAAGGGATGGAGGTCATCACCAAGTACCTTCTGATGCCCAGCACTGGAAGAGCTCCCTCAGATGGCCTGTCCATGAGGAAAGCCTCATCGGACATCGACCAATGGGTGCAAAAGACACAGAGCAGGACATCTTGAAAAACAGAGGAGCAGAAAGTAAGCTAGACATGAAGATCTTGAGAAAGGTGGCTAAAAGGATACGGAAAGGATTTTTAACAGTCCCCCAACAGACACTGGACGCACCTGTGAAGATAGAGATCCCCTGACAGGACAAGCCCTCCCCAAGCTGATCCGTCCTGGCCATGGTACAAGTCAAACCCGAAGGACTGCAGGCAAAGAGCTGAGGCACAAACATAAAACACCCAATTCACTAACAACAATTCCAACCCTTACATACTCAGACTTTCTTGCATCTCCTAAATAGGGCACAGCAACGCGTGCCGGGTACAGCTAGTAAATAATAAATAATAAACTCAACGAACTAGGAGTTGTAGTCCAGAGGCGGGGAGAGGAGCGGGGGTGGAGGAAGGCCTCAAAAGTAGAGCGGCGGATTATTTGTTTATTGTATTTCTGCGGCCAGAATGGTCTTAGCCAAGAGATGGAAAGAAGAAGAAGTCCCAAAGACGGAAGAATGGAAACTAAAGATATTGGATATTATGAATATGGACTGTCTGACTAAAAATTTAAGGCAGAACATCAAAATGAAGAGTACAGACTGGACTTTAATTTAAATTACTTTAAGAAGAATAATATTGCATTGATAAATGTTTAAATGATAGATCAGGGGTGCCCACACTTTTTCAGCATGCAAGCTACTTATAATAAAACCAAGTCAGAAAGATCTACCTACCTCCTCAAGGCTGGAGAGGGGAGAGGGCGGGGCTTGGTGCAGCCTGGCTCCGCCCCCTCTGGCTTCGGCACTCCCAGCAGCTGCTCCAGCCTTGAGGATGGCAGTGCCAAGCCAGCCTTGTGCTAGCTATGCCACCACTGGCTTGGTACTGCCATCCTCAAGCCTGGAGAAGCTGCTGGCAGAGCGGAAGCCAGAGGGGGTGGAGCCAGGCCATGCCAAGCCCCTCCCCCTCCCTTCTGGCTTTGGAGCTCCCAGCAGCTTCTCCAGGCTTGAGGATGGCAGTGCCAAGCCAGTGGTGGCATAGCTAGCACAAGGCTGGCTTGGCCCTGCTCTCCTCAAGGCTGGAGCAGCTGCTGGGAGTGCCGAAGCCGGGGAGGGGCTTGGCGCAGCCTGGCTCCGCCCCCTCTGAGAAGCGCCCCATCCAGCTGCGATCGACCTCCTTAGGTCCTGCGATCGACTGGTCGATCGCGATCGACTTCCTGTGCAGCCCTGTGATAGATTAACCAAGGCTAGATCAAATGAAGTTCAGTAATGAATTGAATTATCGACAAAAAGATTTTGGGATGTGGAATGAGGGAGGAAGTACTCAGATTTATTGTTTTAGTTTGTGAATGTAATCTGTGTCTGTTTGTGATATCTGTTGTATTTGTATTTGCTGTTTTTTCTTTTAACTATCGAAAACTAGTAAAATATTTTAACTGGAAAAGATGCTTCCCCCCCCCCTCCCCAAAAGGTAGAACGGTGGGGGCAGCCCAGTCGGCCATCACCCCCAGGCGATCTTCATGACAATGCGGCCTGCCGCTCCTCCTCACCGCTCCCTCCCTCCACCCTCATCATCCTCAGGCTGCACTGCTATGAGAGTTGGATTTTATTATTTTCTTTTATTCTTATTATTTTTATTTTATACCCGGCGTATTAGACGTCTCCCACCTTTTCATAAGATTTCCCAGGGTTAAAGAGTCGTCTAATACACCGGAACATATGGTACTTCTAAATGGACAGCATCAGTTTTCTTTAAAAGATAACTAAATCCACACTCCCACGAGTGAGATTTTTCAAGTGGGAACAATGCTGTACATATCAACTAGTTGTTGGGTGGGAAGGAGCTGGGAGAACAGTTGAGTAAATCTTAGTGCAGAGCTAGAAGAGCATGAAAGAATAACACTATGTAACACAATTTTTGTTCCTGGATTACAACTGTCATTTCCTAATTGGTTCTATCATTAAAACATGGAAAAAGTTTATTTGTTTTTGCGGGACATGCAGCATATTTTGCTATAGTTTTTCAATGAATATCTCATTGAGTCTCGACCAATTCAACTTAATTTGTAGCAGCCACAATAAATGAAGTTTCTAGAGTATAACAACTACTTTCAACGTAAAAACGTCACAATTAAACGGGAATAACACTTTCTAACCAGGAACAGAAAACGTTTCATATTTTGTTACATAGTGTAATTAAGAAGCTCATCTTCCAATTATCTCCTACCAGATTCCTCTTCCCTGAATTTGTAGTTCCTCTGCTATCTTCTCAAATATTGATGTAATCTGGCTAGACCCAAACAGGGAAGATGAAAAATACATACCTACTTAAATGAAGGCTGAATGTATGGAACCAGATACATTTTACTGAGTGTTCTCTTTGTTTTTATTGTTACCCGGTACCAGGGCCGGTTCGTCCATTAGGCGGACTACACAGGCGCGAAGGGCGACGTCACCCGGAGGGGCGGACCTGGGAGGCGTCGCCGCCCGCCCTGCGCCTGGCCAAGGCCTCCGCAGCCGGCCCCCGGCCCGTGCTGTGCTGCCGCGCCAGCCGGGCCTTTGTTAGGCAGCCCCGCCGCCCAGGGCGCTCCGGCGCGCCTCCGCATGCGCAGACGCGGCTCCGCGCATGCGTACTGGCTCCAGAGCGCACCTCCCGCTTTGGAGTCAGTGCACGTGTGTGCAGTTTCGCGCATGCGCACTGGGCTCCAAAGCGGGAGGCGCGCTCTGGAGTCAGTGCACGTGCGCACAGATTGGCGCATGCGCACTGGGCTCCCCTCGGGAGCAACTGGGGGGGGGGCGCAAAAATTTTTCGCGTACCCCCCGGGAACAGGTAGGTCCGCCCCTGCCTGGTACTAAGGTTTAAGCTTCTATCTAATATGCAACAGTATCTCAGGCATGTAAAGTATAACTCAGTTCCTTGCTCAAATTTCCCACACTGTAAACAACTTCCTATTTCCTTTAGAGTGGACTTATTTATTTATTTATTTTATTTATTTATTTGGATTTTTGCACCGCCGACTCCCGAGGGCTCGCGGCGGCTCACAAGGCCTATGGCACAGTGCCAGAGGTTAGCATAAAAAACACAGGGAACATACATCACTTTAAACATGCAATACAATTAAAACAGTTAAAACGGTTAAAACAATTAAAACAGTAAACAATGAACAGTGGCCGAAAAATCGGACCATTGCAGATGTAAGGGCCTACTCCCCAAAGGCCTGCCTAAACAAGTAGGTTTTGCAGGCCCGTCTGAAGGGAGTAGGTCCCTCAGGGTCTGGCCTCGACCGGGAGGCGTTCCATAGCGTAGGAGCTATCACAGAGAACGCCCTCCGGCGGGTGGATGTTAAACGAGCCAGCTTAGCAGATGGTACAACCAGTAAATTGGCCTCTTCAGACCGAAGTGATCTCGATGGGCAGTATGGGGCGAGACGGTCCCTCAGATACGCTGGCCCCAGGCCGTGGATAGCCTTGAAGGTAAGAACCAGCACTTTGAAGGCGACCCGGTGCTCAATAGGCAGCCAGTGCAGATCCCGCAAGACTGGAGTTATTCGGCATCCTGCTGGAGCCCCAGACAGGAGCCGGGCGGCGGTGTTCTGCACCAGCTTGAGCTTCGGATCGACGACATAGGCAGGCCGACGTAGAGCCCGTTACAGTAATCTAGCCTCGAGATGACCGTGGCTTGGATCACCGTGGCTAGGTCGTTCCGGGATAGATAGGAGCCAGCCTCCTCGCCTGGCGGAGATGGAAACGCCGCCTTGCTGACCATGGAGACCTGGGCCTCCATGGTCAGCTGGGAGTCCAGATGGACGCCTAGGCTTTTCACTGACGGCGCTGGATGCAGCGCCGCACCGTCCAGGGTCGGAAGCCGGGTGCCTACCCCACCCGGGCGGCCCAGCCACAAGATCTCCGTCTTCGCCGGATTCACCCTCAACCTACTGGCTCGCAGCCATCCAGTGACGGCTTCAAGGCAATGTTGGAAATTATCGGGGACGGACTCCGGCCTGCCCCCATCCTCAGAATGAGCTGAGTGTCATCAGCATATTGGTGACAGGTCAGCCCATAACTCCGCACCAGCTGTGCAAGCGGCTGCATGTAGATGTTAAATAACAGAGGGGAAAAAAATCACAAATCAGTGGGGAACCCTCAGAGACCACCCCGCCCCTCCTCACACGCTGAGACCGCTGGTGGAGGAAGGAGGCCAGCCATTTAAGGGCTGTCCCCCTCACTCCAGCCATGGCCAGGCGGTGGATCAAAAGATTGTGGTCGACCGTGTCAAACGCTGCCGTGAGGTCCAATAACACGAGCAGCACAGACCCGCCTTGGTCGAGCTGGCAGCGGAGTTGGTCTGTGATGGAGACCAGGACCGTCTCCGTCCCATGCCCCGAACGGAAGCCGGACTGGAAGGGGTCAAGCCATGTTGTATCATCTAAGAAGGACTGCAGCTGCTCCATTACTGCCCTCTCAACTACCTTGCCCAGGTACGAAAGATTCGACACTGGGCGGTAGTTGAGGGAACCGCGGGGTCCAATGACGGTTTCTTCAGTAATGGAGCTACCACCGCCTCTTTCAAGCACTCTGGAAAGACTCCTTGCTCAAGGGAGCTGTTAATGATTTTCAACAGAGGCCCACGTAACCCCTCCAGGCAAGATCGAACAAGCCAGGAGGGGCACGGGTCGAGGGAGCAGGTGGTAGGGCGGGCTGCAGTCACTATCTTATCAACAGCATCTCGTCCAGTGGCCGAAACCGGTCGAGGGTGGGCCCGGCGGAGGGCCACGGAGTCTCTAGCTCTCTGACTGTCTCAACTGTGGCTGGGAGGTCCCGGCGGAGGCTCAGTATCTTGTATAATTCACACTTCTACGTAGTACCATCCACACATAAGTTGTTATTCAAGGAAGGGAAGCTCATGAACTCACATTTTGGGGTTGAGACCAGGAGAAAGATATGTAGAACAAACATACCCAAACTATACTCAGCTGGACTCCAGCTCCCATCACACCTGGAGTACTGTGTCAGGTTCACTGAAGTGAAGGGAGCTCTAGGACAAAGCATCAGAAACTGGTTGGGGGAAGTCTGTTGTATAGCAGGACTGAAGGACATTTGGTCTCCAGACTTTTTGGACTACAACTTTTACAATCCCATTTGATGGGGTTGAAAGAGTTTCAGATGGAGAGCCAAATGTATCCCGGGTCCTACTGTATGGAGACTGTATTTCTTCCTCCTCAAAATCTTCATTACTGCCTCCTAACAACTGGTGAGAGGCAAAAAGGAAATTATTTTTGTCATCCCCCCCACCCTTTAAATTAATTCTTATTTCTCAAGCCTGGCATTTTGCAGCAGACTCCAGAAGTTAGTTAAATTAACACTACTCTAACTTACTGTTTTGGATGCGCTACAAAGAACGGAGTAAAAATGCCTTCTCTCACCAAGAAAGCTGTGGAAACCAATCACTCTTCAAACATCATAATTCTTATGTTTCAGCGTATAAAGGCTCCAGGGCAAGAATTTATAGACATGCAAAGATTCCACAATTGTAAGGGGGGGGGGGGCAGCAGAACATGGTATGGCACCCAAAATTCAGCTTCCAAAGGCTTTTTTGTTTTTAAAGCAAACTTCCCATTCCTTTCTCTGCAGATAGGAATACACAAAGTTAACTTATGCTGACTCAGAATACCGGTTTTTCCAGCTCAGTGTTGTCTAGATTGGCAACTGTCTGGGGTTTCAGGCAGTGATCTCTTCCTAACACTACCTGGGGCCCTTTCACATTTCATGATTACGGCATTTTGATTCTACTTTAACTGCCATGGCAGCACCCCATGCAATCCCAGCATTTGCGGTTTGGTGAGGCACTAAAAGGGCTCTTGGGCAGAGAAGCCTAAACTCCTTCCCTAAATTGCCAATTCCAGAATTCCATAGGATGGACCCAAGGTAATTTAAGTGGAATCATAATGCTATAATTGTGCAATGTGAGAGGGCCCCTGGGGATTTCAGGAACTGAACACACAACTTTATGCACAAAAGTAAATGCTCTACCAATTATAATGTCCCTTCCTCAAAGGTCTGGGTGTTGCTCATTACGATGAACTGCTATACAAGACCTATGTCTCTGGTCAGTCTGACTATAATGATGTATGAACACACAAATTTACTTTTGGTTTTCACTACACTTTCATTATTTCGATGGCTCATGTTCAACTTGTTGACCATGGAGACTCAAATATCTTTTTCACGTGTACTGTTGTCAAGCCAAGCATCACCCATTCTGTGTCTCTGGATTTCATATTTTATTTTTTATTCGGTCTATCAAACATGCCTTGATGTAAATTGTTTGTATGGTTGCCAAATTGATGTAAATTGTTTGTATGGACCATCCGGAGACAACAGTCCCCCAGGAGGCATGCGTTCCCAGGGTGATAGACTTCTCTTCGGCAAATAAAGACAACACGAAGGCTCACCGAGATCACCGAGCCACCCCTATTAACTGTGGGGTGACTATTGGAGACCGGGGCAGCTTTGGAACAAGTCCGGACATTACTTTGAGGAAATGTAAGAACAAGAAATATAGATCTAGAACTTTTTGGAGACTGGGGTTCGGGAGCTGGGTTAGATCCAGCTCCCATAGCCCTACGACTGGGGCTAAGACGACCCAGGCTGTCAAGGTTCCCCTTGTCTACAATCGATCCCTCCTTGAGACCTGCAACCAAGGTCCAGCTAGGTTTAGCTATGAATGATACAATTTGTTTGTTGTAGTTAATAGTATATGTCATATCTTGTGTATTTTATAATTGTTATATCTACTTGTTCATGTTTTACTTCTATTTTGCTGTAAACCGCTCCAAGCCCTCGGGGAGTGGCGTTCTAGAAATTTGAAGTAATAAATAAATAAATAAATAAATTCATTGGAAACCTCCCTGAGTTCCTTTGGGGAGATAGAACTGTCTATAAATAAAGATTGTTGTTGTTGTTTGATTTTATACCTATTTTATATACCTATGTACTCGAGGTTGTGTTAAAATGTCTCGGATGAGAAAGAGCTCAAAAGTGGGAAAATGTTTAAGAAGTCTTGTTCTAGAAAACCATTATGTTGTTTGATTTCTATAATTTTCTCAGTTGGTTTAGTGCAGGGCTGTCCAACTGGCGGGCCGCGGGCCGTATACGGCCCCCAGCCCCTTCCCCACGGGCCCCTACCCTCCTGCAAGATATCTGCTTTTTAAGATTTTTTAAAAATATTTTATTACTATTTTTTGAATATTTTTTTGAAAATTTTTATTTATTTTTTTCGCGGCAGGGGGGTGGGGCGGCGCAGGGAGGAGGAGCAGGCTCCCTTCCTCCTCCTCCTACTTCCCTCCCCCCCTCTCCCTCCCTCCTTCTCTCTCTCTTTCCCCCTTTCATTCCTTCCCCCTTCCACCACCTGAACGAAAGAGGGAAAGAGAGAGTGCACACCGAGTGAGAGGGGTGTGGCCAGAGCAAAAAGGGGCGGGGCCGAGTTCGGAGCGCGGGGGGGTGCTCATCCATTCCCTTTCCGGCTTCCTCCTCTTCTGAGGATTCGTGCCAAGTTTGGTCCTGATCCATCATTATTTGAGCCCACAGTGCTCTCTGGATGGAGGAGAACTACAACTCCCAAACTCAAGGTTCAGTACTTTCTGTTCCTCTCATGAGAGTTTTAGGTTTGATTCAACATGGCTGAGTGATGCTTTGATTGTATTTTCCCCTTATGGCAGAAGGAGGTAGGACTGGATGGCCCTTGGAGGTCTCCTATTCTAGGAACCCATTGTAATTATTATTATTATTATCATCATCATCAGAGGCTGAATGGCCATCTGTGAGGAATGCTTTGATTGTTTTTTCCCCTTATGGCAGAAGGAGATTGGACTGGATGGCCCTGGATGGCCCTTGGAGGTCTCCTACTCCAGGAACCTGTTGTTGTTGTTATTATTATTATTATTAGCAGAGGCAGAATGAATATTATGCCTTATCATTCAGGGTTATAGGACTGTGTGGAAGGGCCCTGGCTTCTTATTTGACTTCCTTTCCACACATCTGAATAAAATCCCATGTTATTTGCTTTAAACCAGATTATATGAGTGTGGACTCCGATAATCCAGTTCAAAGCAGGTATTCTGGGTTATATGGCTGTGTGGAAGGGCCCTGAGTCCACACTGCAATATAATCCAGTTCAAAGCAGGTTTTGTGGGGTTTCCTGTCTGGATATTCTGGGTTATGTGGCTGTGTGAAGGGGGCCCTGAGTCCACACTGCAATATAATCCAGTTCAAAGCAGGGACTGGGACTTGAGACTGGGATTTTGGTGTTTATCTCTATCTCCAAGTCACAGCCCCGGTGTCGTCCACAGACACTTCCAAGGCGGGGAGGGGGCAGAGCCGGGGACGGGTGGAGCTGGGGGTGGGGCAGGGGCGGAGCTGGGGAGGGGGCGGAGCCGGGGGCGGAGGCAGACCCTTCGGCCCCCCAGGACATCAGTAACCGGAATTCCGGCCACAGGTCCGGTAGAAGTTGGACAGCCCTGGTTTAGTGCAAACACCTAGATTCTGACAAACGTGGAAAGTTAGTGACGGCAAAAGTACAACATGAGCAGAACATGTATGAAGGTGGAGAATAGGAGGACAACAAGAAAAGGGAGCATAACCAGCAGTTATGGAAGCGAAAATAGTCCACATAGCACAGAAGCATCACTTCTGAAACGACAATACGACAATCCTAGGATCTATTTCCATTATCAGAGCTGGGTTCTGAAACAAAGGATAGTGGAGAGGAATGCTTTCAGAATGTGCAGAATGCTTTTCATTCTGAAGCCACCATTCTCTGCAGTTGAACTTTCACAATTTACCCAAGAATTGCTTCCACAGTAGATACTCTTGTTTCCAGAGAGACCTGGCCTCCAGCATTTCTTCTTGGAAACCAAGCATTCTGCAGGCACTGACTACAAATTTCAAATGTTATATTCAGAAAACTTAGACACAAGCTTTTCCATTATAATAGGGATTCACACCTATATCAGTATTTCTCAAACTAGAAAAAGTAAGGATAACATCAACAACAACAACAACAACTGCAAAAGGACACCTTACTTGGATCTGCGTGTATCATTTGAAAATACATCACACATTTCTAAATGCTTGGGAAGTGTTCAACTTGTGATTTTGTTATACGAAATCCAGCATATATATCTCGTTTGCTGTGTCATACTGTTTTTTGTGTCAGTAAAATAATAATAATAATAATAATAATAACCCACCCTATTTCCCTGAGGGCACTCAGGGTGGTTTCCAGCAGAAATAACACAGTGACAAACACTCAATGCCGAAAACAAAAAATAAGAAATCAAACAGTGAGTAAACAAACTCAATAAACATTATAAAAATAGCAAACTTAAACATAACATGACACAACACACACATAATATGCTCTTAAAACTCTTAAAATTAGACTACAAACATTAAAACTAAGAATATGAGCAGTGTATAGTATATCATGCTTATGTCTTATTGGTCTGGTCTATTAACAACAATTCCCCCCTCCCCCCCAAACCAGGCAGTGACCCTAGCTGGAATGTAAAACAGGAAATGATTATAACAAGCATAGGCAAACTTTGGCCCTTCAAGTGTTTTGGACTCCAACTCCCACAATTCCTAATAGCCTCAGGCCTGAGGCTGTTAGGAATTGTGGGGGCTGAAGTGCAAAACACCTGGAGGGCCAAAGTTTGTCCATGTCTGGGTTATAAGAGTTGACAAACTGTGCAGTAATCTTTACATGAGCAATAAAATTGTACAGGAAGCAAAGATTTAATATTAACAGTTTTCAAATCGTGATGCCCTTTCCCAGTTTAAAAACACCATGCATTCAAAAAAAAATGCTTTACTTTATGGAAATTGGTTTGCAGAAGTTCATGTTTCAGGTAAATTTGCATAAAGTCCCTCCATTGGCAGAAATACATAAAAAGTGAGCAAAATTTCATGTGGATTTTTAAAATTAAGTTTCAAACTGCAACTTGGAGAGAAAACGGCAAAAGCTGGATCAAAAAAATAAATAAACCTATTTAAAATAAAATTAAAAAAAAAGAAAAATAAAAAATATTGGAAATCTATAAATACAGAACGAAACAAAATATTTTTTTAAAAGATAGATAGAAAACCAGATATGTTCCTGTTAGGGATTATGGATCCAAGCTTCTACGCCAATGAAAGCGTATATTTCTGGCCATAACCACTGCAGCCAAACTGGTTTATGCCAGGTATTGGAAATCAGCTAGCGAACCAAGGAAAGACGAATGGCTTTATAAGGTAGTAGAATCCGCTCGAATTGAGTGGATGACAGAAGAACTCAAAAATACCGAGCAAAACCCGAGAAGAAAAACAGATTGGACGATAGTACAAAACTATTTTAAGAGGGAACACAAGATAGACTTAGCACTGAATTGGTATTAAGAGGGTGAAGGCTCCACTCAATCTTGGCCGCCACATGTAAATACTGGTAAGAGTAAGGGCAAAAGATATGGTTTCACAGCCGTAAGCAATACGGACCGGTTGCGAAAAAGAATATTGAATTTTACACCACACTTGTATTTTTCTATAGGCACAAATAGTAAATTGACAAAGAGGAGGACGAAGATTAAGAATATAACCGCATGTTGGAAAAACCTACAAGAACCAAACCACCCCCCAATCCCCATGTAATGTGTTTCGTTTTTATTTCTCTCCCCCACACTTGCCCCGTCCCCTTCCCCCCCTTTTTTCTGTTTTTCTGTTTTTGTTTTTTTTGTTTTTCTTTCCCCTACACCCTGTGTTATCCCATCCCTCCCCCCTTTCTCCCCTCGATGTTGGTGATTGTGTTTTATGTTTCTTTTAATGTTTGAAACCATAATAAAAACTTTTAAATCCAAAAAAATTAAATAAACCTGAAATTGACATTTATGGCCCTCTGTAACAAGCAAGGAAGATGAATACTGAATACTGGATACTAAATGGGAATACACAATGAGATATTTTCAGGATGGGCATGCGAAATCAATAGGGATGTGTGAACAATTTCACTAAGCTTCGGGTGAAATTGTGGGGTCAGGGGGACAACATAAATTATTTACCTCTATCTCTCCTGCCCTATAGTAAAAGGGGATATTCTCTTTAGGCTTCTCTCTAACACTTCCTCACAGTAGTGCCATTCGCAGTTTTCAAAAGGAGCCCAAAGTAAGCATGTCAGGCAACCAAAAAAGCATAAGAATACATAGATACTGCCATCAGGAAAATGTAAAATGTGCCTGAATTACTGTATATACCTCTAGTTTTTCAGCCTCCTTTTTAGGCCAAAAAAGCTCGTCTCGGCTTACACTCGATTCAAAGTTATTTAATTTTTTACTCTGTTATTAGTATTATTTTATTACATTTAATATTTTACTCTATTATTAGTATTATTACATTTACATTATTTTACTCTCTTTTTATTATTGAAAGGATACGTAAGCACATTTACATTAAAGGAGGTTAGAATCATAGGTTCATAGAATCAGAGTTGGACAGTCTTATCTTAAATTATAGTTTTATGCAAATATTCAAAAACATTTATCCTGCTGATGCCTCAATTAATGTAATTTTGTTGGTTTCAATTTTTATTTTGAAATTTACCAGTAGCTGCTGCATTTCCCACCCTTAACTTATGCCCGAGTCAATACGTTTTCCCAATTTTTTGTGGTAAAATTAGGTGCATCGGATTATATTCGGATTGACTTACACTCAAGTATATATGGTAGTTTATTTCCGTTAACTTTTCTAAATGCAATTTGTAACATAAAACTTGCTAGTTGAATTTCATGACAGAAAAGATGTTGGTCACCAGAATAAATCCTTATTATACGCATTTTTATGTTGCACAGTGTGATGAAGTCGTGTTGTTTTGTTGCAAGATAAATGTATAGTTTGTTATTGCTTACTTGCCTATACATGTGATGGTAAAATGTTTAATAAGCCAGAGAGGGTTGGTGAGGAATGTTTGCGCAGCAGGCCCCTGTGAAGGCTGTTGCCGTGGAGACGGAAGTTAGAGCTGCACCTGTCTCAGAACTTTCAGATTTTTAAAAATAGGTCGGTTGGTTTTGTCGGTTGGAGGGAGGGAAGCTGTCTTTCGGAACTTTTAGGCGGCAGTTCAGTTAAGGGTTTTGAGAAACCCAGGTGAAAGACAGACTTTGTCCGAGTTAGAGTAGAAAACTAACTTAATAGATAGGTAAAGCCTATAGTTGGCTATTTACCTGCTGGAGCAGTTAGTTATTAGGACTGCTTGGTTCTGTGTTAGGAAGTACAGTGGAAACTGTACCCTATTGTTGAAACGTTGTAACCGTAAGCTTTGTACCTCTTAGGAGACTTGTTTGCAACCAACTAAGCTCTGAACCCTATTATAAAATAAACTGTTGAACATCTTTATTACAACACCTCTCAATGTCGCTCTATTTAAAACACAAGCCTTAAAAAGAACAAACCCTCACACCGGTGGCTGATCTGATACAATTGGTGGCAGCAAATTTACTGTAAGGGTCAAGGGTCCGAGCCATGACATATTTGGTGGCATTGGGATAGCTTGCCCTGCCACACCGAAAAAGGAACCGTCAGTGGTGACTGACCAACGGACTAACCCTGACCCATTACATACAGATTGTATGTGTGATAGAAAAATACACATATTGACAGTGCACCATGCAGAGCCTGCAAATGTCAATTTCTTTTGAGACAACATCTCTCTCTTCCTCTTTTTTTAAAAATGTTTCAAAAACCATTCTGCAGGAAAAATAAGGAAGTAACTTATCTGCTTAACCTAGTTTTCAATACCCTCCCCAAATATCTGCTTACCTGCTACAGAAGCCAAAAATTACGTTTCAAATTGTGTTAGGAGGTCTCTTATTTCTGGGGTCAGATGTTCCACTGCCTTGGCAGCTTCCGTAATCGCTTTCCGATACATCCCTTTCTTCTTACGATTAAACCGCACTTTGAAATATTCAGAGAAAGGGAAGAGTTTTGACAGAGACAAGAAAGACGTCGTAGGAGAACCAAACCATGATACTTTTGCTTCCTGCCAGGAAGGGTCTCCATTTTCCTTCTGGCTAAGACTGATATCAAGGACCCGGGCCGGCCACCATGGGAAACCATGGATTTTGCCCCAAACAACGTCTCCCACTGAAACAGTCCTTCCATCTTCAGTGACACATTTGGAAACACTTTGGGTGTGCAGTCTAACTGTTAAGGGGGGCACAATCTTACGCTCATCTTTTGATGATGATGAGACCGAGGCGTCATCGCCAGGTAAAAAGTCACACATTTCCGGCGATGTGACTTCTGAACTAGAAGATTTGGATTCATCTAGGCTGTCATTGCTACACACCGATAGGCTCGAGGAATCAGCTTTTCTTTTATGGTAATTCATAAGGAAAGCCAAGTTATCGTGTCCATCTTTATTCTGAGGGAACCTTTTAAAGTCTTCGTCTTCACAGGAGCTTCCTGAAGACATCTCGGCTAAACTTCTATCTGCAGATTCGTCAGTATAAAAAGTAGCAGCCGTAGCAGCGTGGGATTCTCCACGAGTGGAAAGGACATTCATCTCATCGATAAGTTCTGCTTTGTAAATCGAAACGTTATCCCCCTCATTCAGCCGATGGGGCTTCAGCCTGATTTTTGGAGGTGGCACATCTGTGCCGGAATTCATAGGCCTGGTTAATTTTAGCTTTGGAATGGAAGCAAGGTGACCACTCGACGGCTTGTCTATAAAACATTTGGTTTCCTGATAGTGTTGCAACTCTTTGGCCTCCTCCTGGCCCTCCCCTCCATTCTGCAGTAACCGCTGAGAACAAAACGGCTTCCCTGAGCCATGGATCCGGGAGGGAATTTTCACCACTTCTCCTTTGCCCTGTGGGGTGCTGTAAGATATTTTTATAACGGGAGTCCGATGCAAAAGCTCACCAGGAAATTTATCCTCCTCGCGCTTCTCTCTTTTGCTCCTTTTCTCTCTGAAGTCTGATGCGCCGTGTCTCTTCTGTTCCTTACCCTGGATGCTGAGCTTCCGCCTGGTTTTCACATTTTGCCTGGCTGAGTTATTCTCCTCTGGGTTCAAAGTGTTCTTACATTTTTCACAAAGCACCTGTCGTGGCCTCAGTCTAATAGTGCTCATGATGAGCCTGCCGGGGTCTCTATTACGGGACAATCGCCTTTTAGTCCTTTTTATAGTCCTTGGAGGTGGCTGAGGGACCCACTGATTATAGCTGTGCCTTAGCCACAATGGAGGCGGGAAGGGGGCTCCCTCAAAATAGGGAGGATATGGAAGAACAGTGCCTGGTGGAGGTGGAGGCAAGAGAGGAGGAACTTTCTCCTCCCCATTGACCTTGGGAGGCTTTTCTTTCCAAGACCACTGTTCAGTCTCCAGCTTCACAGGCTCTCCGTCTTCTGGCTTGCCATTAGCGCAAGGATTGATAGCTGGGTCATCCATTTTTGGTAATGAAGCTGGGGGAACACAAGACACACCAGATCTAGGGAAACAAAAAGGGGGCACAAAATCAGAACAGGTTTTAATTGCATGTCATAAAAATTACAAAGACTACTTAATTCAAAAGAACATCAAAACGTGGACATAGATGGACAAACCAACCCACTGCCAGGCCATTGGAGAAGAGGAGAGAAGAGTACAACTGGGATAATAGAAAGAAGAAATACTAACCATGATAAAGAAGATTGGAAGTTCTAACCAAACTATTAGTGTAGTATTCCTTTCCCCTCCCACCCCCAATCCCAAACCCCAATATCTTTACCCTTACAACCTTCTCCATCTTGTTTTCCTAGCTTTTAGTGTGTTTATCTTTTGGTGTTGTAGTGGTGGTGGGTTTGGGTTTATATGAGGGGGTAAAGTGCACATGTCTTTGTATAACCATTTTTTTGTCATTTTAGCCTATGCATGTTTAAAATTCAATAAACACTAATTTTTTTACAAAAACTTATAAAGATCATGGCAAAAGTACACTTGAAAATCCCTCTTGGGTAACACTGGAGATGATAATTTATTGATTTATTGATTTATTTATATCATTTATATTCCACCCTTCTCAGGGCGGATCACAATGCACATATACAGGCAAACATTCAATGCCATTGACATACAACATATATAGACAGACATAGAGGCAATTTAACATTCCAGAAAAGCAAATTTAGCCTCCTCACAAAGTGGTACCTAAATTTCCTACTTGACAGATGCAACTGTCTTTCGGGTTGCAAAGGTTGACAACGAGCTACACAATTTGGTCGAGAGCTCACCCTAACCCGGGCAGGCCTCAAACTCATGACCTTCTGGTCAGTAGAGATCTTATGCAGCTGACACCCAGCCAGCTGCGCCACATTCTCGGTAAGCTAACTTCTCATTCTACAACCTTGAAGCAACACACTTTCTCCATTCTCACGGGGAGAGCCCAACCCAAGGTGTACGCTAGACATTCTTCTAATTCCTTTTTGATAGATAAACTTAGATAGGGACACTCCTATGCCCCAATGAAAGTGCAACAGGAGTAAAATGAGCTTTTATTTCTGTAGCCCTTTACAAGACTTTGTCAAGCAGGACAGGACCACTTATCACAGTTACTTCTCCATACCCATAAGAAATCCCAACCAGTAATGAAGAAACAACAGAAATGTGAGACTATCCATATCTGGATATATATTCTCAATGATCTCTGTAATTGTCCCAACAAGAAAGAGGGCTACTATAACTGAACTAAACAAAACATTTTCTGGTAAATTCTTTTGGTTCAAAAGCTGCCAGGATAAGGCAGTGTAGATCAGGCATGGGCAAACTAAGGCCCGAGGGCCGGATGTGATCCGCTGAGCGCTTGCCTCATTTTCCCTGTCCTCTCGGCATAAGGATGCGGTAGCCCGCCACATCTTTATGCAGAAAGGACAAGTGAGGAAGGCATGCAGCAGCTGAGAGCCCTTTGGAGCGCACTCAGCTACCACGTGTCTCACCCTCCTCCCAGCATAATGCTAAGAGGGCAGCCTGAAGATTGGGGGAGGAGGATCGGGGTAGTCACCACATGTCTCGATTTCCTCCTGGCATATGGGGCAAGCATTCCTATCCTTATGCCAGGAGGAAAATCCGGGCCCTGCCCTGTCCCCTCCCAGGCCCTTGTCCATCCCACCCAGCATGTTCCCGACCGAGCCCACTATGCGGCCCAACGGCAAAAAAGTTTGCCCATGCCTAGTGTAGACTCATAATTCAGTCTAACTGCATTATGTGAGTTCATACTGACCATACAATGCAGTTTCAAACAGCATAATAAGGTCGTGTAAATGGGGCTACAGATTTGCATTTACAAAAGTAACTTTTCCAAGCGCTGCACCCATGCCTGACAGAAAATAATCCCTTTACAAATCACTGTATTCCCAGATCTCACAAAACCTAGTGAAGATACTGGTTTTGGCACAGGAGATGGAAGATACTGGTTTTGGCATAAGGAATGGGGGACTGAAAGGATCAAGCAGCCGTGGAGAATATAGCTGCAACCATCAAAAGTAGGAAGGCTTTTGAGGGCCTTTCACATTATATCACAACGATTCCAGTTCAACTATTATTTATTTATTTATTTCCTCGGTCTTGTATACCGCTCCTTCCAGCAGGCTCGGGGCGGTTTACATACAAATTAAAATGTGCGAAAACGTAACATTTACATAAAAGCAATAAAGTCACAGATAATACATGGACATCAACGATTGGAGGACAATAGACAGTTCTGCATCCGGGCCTCAATTGAAGGCATGCCTAAATAAGATGGTTTTACATGCCCTCCAGAATGGGATGAGTTCTGTGATGACCCGAACATCATCCGGCAGCGTGTTCCAAAGTGCCGGGACTGCAACCGAGAAGGCACGTTGTCTGGTTGAGGAGCGGTGACAGGAACGGAGTGATGGTATAGTCCAAGGCTGTCCAACTGGCGGCCCGGGGGCCGTATACGGCTCCCAATCCCTTCCCTATGGCCCCCTAAGCTTTTTAATAAAAAAAATTAAATTAAAATATTTTTTAAAATTACCCACTTCCGGGTTTTGGAGCAAGTATTGCGAGACTACAGAAGCCACACGGGATTTCGCTCTCAATGCGAAATCTCGCCTGTGTTGAGAGCGAAATCCCGTGTGGCTTCCGTAGTCTCGCGATACTCCTGTTGCCGAAATCTCGGCTACTTAATCCCTGCGGCCCACGCAGTCATGATTTGTACCTTCCCGGCTGCTGCCTCGGTCAGTGTTGCCTCTGCTCGTGGTCGGCTGCTCCTGGATCCCCATACGTTTGGGAAGGTAGGCTAACCTTTATGTTATTACTATGTAATTGTGTATTTGAATACCCACTCTGCATTTAATGTTAGTGAAATATTATATTTGACTGTATGAATGCCCCTTTTGAATGCCCACAATGCATTTAATGTTAGTAAAATATTCTATTTGACTGTATGGATGCCCCTTTTGAATGCCCACAATGCATTTAATGTTAGTAAAATATTCCATTTGACTGTATGGATGCCCCTTTTGAATGCCCACAATGCATTTAATGTTAGTAAAATATTATATTTGACTGTATGGATGCCCCTTTTGAATTCCCACCCTGCATTTTATCTCAGTAAAAGATTATATTTGACTGTATGCATGCCTCTTATGAGTAGTAAGCCGGGGGCGGGGCGGGGGCAGACCCTACGGCCCCCCAGGTCATCAGTGACCGGAATTCAGGCCCCTTGGCTGGTAGACGTTGGACAGCCCTGGTATAGTCAGAAGATTTTGCTCTTCCGAACGCAGTGATCTCGGGGGAACATACAGGGTAAGGTGGCCCCTCAGGTACACTGGCCCCAGACCATGCAAGGCCTTAAAGGTCAAAACCAGCACCTTGAAGGCAATTCGGTACTCTACTGGTAGCTAGTGCAGATGCTGCAAGATGGGAGTGATATGCTCTCTCACCGGTGCTCCCACCAGTAATCGAGCCGCAGCATTTTGCACTAGCTTGAGTTTCCGAATTGTCAACAAGGGAAGGCCCATGTAGAGGGCGTTACAGTAGTCTAGTCTCGAGATGACCGTCGCTTGGATCACCGTAGCCAGGTCATCCCTGGACAGGTACTACATTCTATGGAATCCTGAGATTTGCAGTTTAGGGAGTTTTCAGTGTTTAGAATTCACAGCCAGGGCATTCCTAGTATCTCACCAAACTATAAACCTGGTATTTCGACGGTTGCTGTCAGAACATAGAACTCAAAAAAATAACCCTACAAACCATAGGATGTTGCTAAAGCAGTTAAAGTGGAGTCATTGTATAGTGTCAAAGGATCCTTGGATTTTACGAACTGTGTGGAAAAGCTGAAGAAATCATAGTTCCAGCTGCATCCTATTCCACATTAATGTTGGACTTTTAATATGCAGCTCTTGCTTGCATAATCACCAACACAAAGGACAGACAACAAATATGGTCAGTTTTCATAACCAGTTCAATCTGAAATGAGAAACATACTATTTGGTCTATTTGATGTTGCTCCTTCCCCCTCTCATTTTAGATGAGATTAGCCTACAGGAAGTAGGCCTAGACTGTTGAAAATAAGGCTTATAAAACAAATCTTTCTGGTATAATCTCCTTTCAAGCAAAGCCTTTAATAGCAATTGACGCTTGAAGCTACCAATACAACTGGGTATCTGGTCATGACGCCACTATTATTTTTCTGTATGTCTACATGACTTTTAACGAAGCCAGCATAACATTGCTCATAAACCAATTAGTTCAAAGCAGAGGGATTTTTAAGTTAATGTCCAGGTTCATTGCATCCAAAATGGTCAGAGAGAAAAACATCCAATCTTCAGAATGGAAGCAGTCATAGTTAGTTATAGATCAGTGAAAACACAATGCTAGGTGGATGGCACAATTATTTTTCCCGATTTGCCTTCAATCCACAAAAAATTCCAGATGGTCCTAAAGTTTATAGACTGCTGCAAATGATTGGAAACTACAGCAGATAAGAAACTTCTGGGGATGGCGGGCAGGAAAATATATAGTGTCCTCCTCCTTGCCCCATTAAGAAGGAATGACACCCCTTAATCATAGAACTATAAATACATTTACCGTGTTCCCTCGCTATTTCGCAGTTTGCTTATTGCGGACTCGCTCTTTCATGGATTTCAAAAAATATTAATTTAAAATATATATCATGGTATTTTTGCTGTTTTGTGGGGTTTCACTGCCGCCGCTCTCCAAAACACTTTCCCTCCTCAGTCCTTCCTCCCCCCAGCCTTGAAGGGCCTTTCCTTCCTTTATCTTAAGTTTATAAAGACTTAAAATAGTGTATAACTACTAAAATAATGTATAAATATTAAAATAGAGCATTCCTACATCGTGGATTTTCACTTATTGCGGGAGGTCCTGGAACCTAACCCCAGTAATAAGTGAGTGAACACTGTATAGCCCTTGTTAGTTAAATGAGGTTCAAGCAGGCAGACAGTATAACCCCGTATCCATAGGACCAGCATTGTGCTGTCACACCCAGGCACTTAAAGGGGCTAAAACTAAAGATGTGCTTCCTATCTAAAGCCTGGGGGACTGCAGGTGTCTTCTTTTCGATGCTCAGGGGTCCCAAAAAGCCAAAAACCACTTCAGGTTAAAGTTGAACAACAAACACAAACTTTATTCAAGCAAAGTCCTTGGCAGACTTGGTTCAGTTCTTAATGGTTACAAAAACAGACTTGGTTGCTGGGATGAAGATGGAAAAATCCCCCTTTGCTACCACCTACGACAGGGCTGTCCAACTGACGGCCCGCGGGCCGTATACGGCCCGCAACCCCTTCCCCACGGCCCCCTACCCTCCTGCAAGATATCTGCTTTTTAAGATTAAAAAAAAATTGAATATTTTTTTGAATATTTTTTTCGAATATTTTTTATTTATTTTTTCCCAGCTGGGGGGTGAGGGGCGGGAGGAGGAGCAGGCTCCCTTCCTCCTCCTCCTCCTACTTCCCTCCCCTCCCCCTCTCTCTTTCCCCCTTTCTCTCTCTCTTTCCCCCTTTCATTCCTTCCCTTTTCCACCACTTGAAAGAAAGAGGGAAGGAGAGAGTGCACCAAGCGAGAGGGGGCGTGGCCAGAGCGAAAAAGGGGCGGGGCCGAGTTTGGAGCACGCGGGGGATGCTCTTCCATTCCCTTTCTGGCTTCCTCCTCTTCTGAGGATTCCTGCCAAGTTTAGTCCTGATCCATCATTATTTGAGTCCACAGTGCTCTCTGGATAGAGGAGAACTACAACTCCCAAACTCAAGGTTCAGTACTTTCTGTTGCTCTCATGAGAGTTTAGGTTTGATTCAACATGGCTGAGGAATGCTTTGATTGTGTTTTCCCCTTATGGCAGAAGGAGGTAGGACTGGATGGCCCTTGGAGGTCTCCTATTCTAAAAACCCATTGTAATTATTATTATTATTATTAGGCAGAAGGAGATTGGACTGGATGGCCCTGGGACGTCTCCTGTTCTAGGAACCCATTGTTGTTATTATTATTATTATTATTATTATTAGAGGCTGAATGGCCATCTGTGAGGAATGCTTTGAATGTGTTTTCCCCTTATGGCAGAAGGAGATTGGACTGGATGGCCCTTGGAGGTCTCCTATTCTAGGAACCCATTGTAATTATTATTATTATTATTATCATCATCATCATCAGAGGCTGAATGGTCATCTGTGAGGAATGCTTTGATTGTATTTTCCCCTTATGGCAGAAGGAGATTGGACTGGATGGCCCTGGATGGCCCTTGGAGGTCTCCTACTCCAGGAACCTGTTGTTGTTATTATTATTATTATTATTAGCAGAGGCAGAATGAATATTATGCCTCATCATTCAGGGTTATAGGCCTGTGTGGAAGGGCCCTGGCTTCTTATTTGACTTCCTTTCCACACATCTGAATAAAATCCCATGTTATTTGCTTTAAACCAGATTATATGAGTGTGGACTCCGATAATCCAGTTCAAAGCAGGTATTCTGGGCTATATGGCTGTTTGAAAGGGCCCTGAGTCCACACTGCAATATAATCCAATTCAAAGCTGGTTTTGTGGGGTTTCCTGCCTGGATATTCTGCGTTATATGGCTGTGTGAAGGGCCCTGAGTCCACACTACACTATAATCCAGTTCAAAGCAGGTTTTGTGGGGTTTCCTGCCTGGATATTCTGAGTTATGTGGCTGTGTGAAGGGCCCTGAGTCCACACTACAATATAATCCAGTTCAAAGCTGGTTTTGTGGGGTTTCCTGCCTGGATATTCTGCGTTATATGGTTGTGTGAAGGGCCCTGAGTCCACACTGCAATATAATCCAGTTCAAAGCAGGTTTTGTGGGGTTTCCTGCCTGGATATTCTCATGCGTTATGGCTGTGTGAAGGGCCCTGAGTCCACACTACAATATAATCCAGTTCAAAGCAGGTTTTGTGAGGTTTTCTGCCTGGATATTCTGAGTTATATGGCTGTGTGAAGGGCCCTGAGTCCACACTGCAATATAATCCAGTTCAAAGCAGGGACTGGGACTTGAGACTGGAATTTTGGTGTTCATCTCTATCTCCAAGTCAAAGCCCCGGTGTCCTCCACAGACACCTCCAAGGCGGGGAGGGAGCGGAGCTGGGGGCGGGGCAGGGGTGGAGCCGGGGAGGGGGCAGAGCCGGGGGCGGAGGCAGACCCTTCGGCCCCCCAGGTCATCAGTAACCGGAATTCCGGCCACAGGTCCGGTAGAAGTTGGACAGCCCAGACCTATGATAAGGAAATCCGGGGATATTCCCTATCCTGACTCTGGCTGGCTATTTAGGAAGAACTGATCTTCCCTTATCTAAGCACAGAGTCAGTTTTATAGGCAAACCTAGTGAAGGTTGCAGTCAGGATAGGCCTTTCTGTCCCTGTGACAATCGGATTTTTTGGAGAGAAAAAAGACTTGTTGTGGAAACAAAGATTGTGATAAAGCTTCAGTGGAAATACCTTTCCCCCATGATAGGTCTTCCAGGAGTGAATTTCCCTTCTGAAGGGTAGATTTCTCTCACTCCCTGTTGTCTCACCCTCATTCACAACTGTGAGTCATTTGTAAGTTGAATGTTTGTAACTCAAGGACTGCCTGTACTCTATTGCCCACAACAAAGTAAGAAGGCAAGAGCATGAGTCAACACTCAAATCATGTGATATCACTTCATCGCCATTCAGCGAGGCCATATCCTCATAACTACAGTTACGTCAGAAAGCTCTCTCTTATATTAGAGCTATACAGTAATATAGTTACACCTTTGTTAATATGGATAGGGCTTAATTACAACCACCTCCCTCCTTTTGTATAAATAGCAAATCCAGAACTTGTCTGTGAGCATGTGTATGTGTCCTTGGGTATCCCTTCTTTATGTATAGCTCTTTCCCAAAGACCTATAACATACGCTTTGCATCCTCTCACATTTAGAAGAAATGCTTAGTCTAAGATTGGGCTTGCCTTAACGTCTGCACCGTGTAAGTAAGTGCAGCTATACAGATGCTACAATTTTGGTTTATGTTGGATCAGAGAAGTCTTCAATAATGGTTTGCTGTGAGTTTTCAAGACTGTCTGGCCAAGTTCCAGAAGCATTCCCTCCTGATGTTTCACCTGCATCTATGGCAGGCATCCTCTGAGGTCGTGAGGTCTGTTAGAAACTAGGCAAGTGAGGTTTATATATCTGGAATGTCCAGGGTGGGAAAAAGAACTCTTGTCTCTCTGAGGCAGGTGTGAATGTTGCAATTAGCCACCTTGATTAGCATTGAATGGCCTTGCAGCTTCAGGGTCTGGCTGCTTACTGCCTGGAGGAATCCTTTGTTGGGAGGCAATTATTTGGCCCTGACTGTCTATAACGGATACTTTAAATGCGTTGGGACCACAGCATATGACCTGGGAAAGATGGCAGTTCTAGTCCAAAACATTTCGACATCAACAGATTTGGGGAAGCAAGAGAAGAGCGCAAGACTCAAGCCACTTACAAGATGCTATGACTATATATTAGGAGGGAACTTCCTGGCAGTAGAAGTTGTCCAATTGTGGAACAGGCTGTTTTGGGCAGTAGTCACATTGCCTTCATTAGAGATTTTAAAGTAGACATGGGAATAGGGGATTTCCTACATGGGCATGATGGCCTTTAAGGCTGTATCAGAAATCCTTATTTAATATCTCCCCGCACCCTACTAGGCCAGCTTGACAGATTGGATAAATTGCAGACCAATCAACCAGCATTTCTGTACATCCTTCAACTGGTGAACCCGGCGAAGACGGAGATCTTGTGGCTGGGCCGCCCGGGGAGGGGGGAGATCCAGTTGCCGACGTTTGACGGCGTGGCACTATGCCCGCAGCCCTTAGTTAAGAGCTTAGGGGTCCGGCTGGACTCCCAGCTGTCTATGGAGGCGCAGATTGCCTGCGCCTGCAAGACAGCTTTTTACCACCTGCAACAGGCAAAACGTCTGGCTCCCTATCTCTCCCGTTGCGACCTGGCCACGGTGATCCAAGCCACGGTCATCTCGAGGCTCGACTACTGTAATGTGCTGTACATTGGCCTACCCTTGTCGGCGATCCGGAAACTCAAGCTGGTGCAGAACGCAGCAGCACGTCTGCTCTTAGGAGCCACAAGATCTGCTCATGTAACTCCACTCTTGCGCGAGCTGCACTGGCTGCCAATTGAATTCCGGGTCTCCTTCAAGGTGTTAGTTTTAACTTTCAAGGCCTTATATGGTTTGGGGCCAGTGTACCTGAGGGAGCGGCTTACCCCATATGTGCCCAGAAGATCACTGCGTTCAGAGGGGCTCAACATGTTGGAGGTGCCTGGCATAAAGACCTACAGGCTACCTAGTACGCGGCAGAGGGCGTTTGCAGTGGCCGCGCCGACTCTATGGAACTCCCTGCCTGAGGAGACGCGAGCCCTACGGGACTTGATGCTATTTGGCAGATCCGTTAAGACCTGGCTGTTTAGGCAGGCATTCGGCCTCTGACCAGTGCCCGCCATAACCTGCCACCCTGCCGCGTCACCGCCACCTGCATTACTGTTGTTTTGTTGTAGTTTTATTGTGGGAGTGGGGTTTTAACTTGGGGTTTTAACTTGGTTCTCTAATGTTTTATGTGTTTTATCTGATATTTTATTGCTGTAAACCGCTCTGAGCTCTGGAGAGAGCGGTCTATCAAGCTGAATTAATAAATAAATAAATAAACTTAAAGCCCTATAATTTACCTTCAAGTATGCTTTGGTATGCCATGGGCCTTTGAACAAGCCATCTTAACCACAGGGGGAAAAGGATAGGAAGGAACTCACATGTTTCTAGAAAAAGGAAAGTTACAAAGAAGAACTCAAAAGCTGATGCAATATTAGCACAACACTGTAGCAACCCAGTTCTCTTTTGTGCCTGGGGGGCAGGGGGCAGCACCGGGGGTCCCACTTGCATTGGAGCCAGCTGCAGCTGATGAGGAAATGGAGGAAGGGGTTAATGAGTTAGCTGGGCCTTCCTCTCCCACCGAAAGCCTGGCTTGGGACGATGGATGGCCGGACGGTTATGATAACTGGGAAGGTCAGACTGATTCAGAAAGTGTTGATAGTGACGATTGTTATGAGAAGCCAGGTGGTTTCGGGTAGCAGGAGAGAATCAGGGAAACAGTGGAGGCTGAGGCCATGGAAGCAGAAAGGGAGTTTGGCTCTCATGAAGATAATGAACCAGGTGCTGGGAGGCAAGGTCGGGGCTTCGATAGGAGAGAGAGCATTGAGTCCAGCAGAAGGGATTGGCACCGCAGCCTAGAGCGCCAGAGAAGCGCGAGATCCCCAGAGCACAGATTGGCGCCGAAGCCTAGAGCGTCGGGGGTCCTCGCCAAGGGGATTAAGTATAGGATCCGTGGGAACGGATCCTCAGTACCTCGGCCACTTCTAACCTAGAGGAGTGAAGCGAGCGTGGAACCACGGAGCCAAGTTGCCGGCTCGTGTCTTGCCAAGAAGTTTCTTCGGTCCTGTATGAACTTTGCCTTGTTCCTTGCTTGCGGAGTCTTTTGCCAAGTTTTTTGCCAAGCCTTTTTACCAAGCTTTGCCAAGCTTTTGGATTTGATTACTACGGACTCTTTCTTTGGATTGAACTTTTCAATATTTTTATGGACAATTACCTTTTCACCTGTTCTTTATTATTCAATAAATAGTTAGCTGATTACCGTCTCTGTGTGTGTGTTTAAGGGGCCGGCCGAGTCCTTGCATCGTGACAAACACCAGGAAAGCAGCTGACAACTCATTAAACTGAACAGAGACCTAGCAGGGGGGAGACTAAAATAATACAGCATTTTGCAAGTAATATAGTAGAGTCTCGCTTATCCAACACAAACGGGCCAGAAAAATGTTGGATAAGCAAAAATGTTGGATAATAAGGAGGGATTAAGAAAAATTATGATTTTACAAATTAATCACCAAAACATTATGTTTTACAACAAATAGACAGGAAAAGCAGTTCAATATACAGTAACACTAAGCAGTAATTACTGTATTTACGAATTTAGCACCAAACATTGCAATGTATTGAAACAGCTGTGGATCTGGGCGGGAGACAAACTGCGTTGGATAATACAGAAAGTTGAA
Organism: Anolis apletophallus; assembly: GCA_030556195.1. Taxonomy (NCBI): domain Eukaryota; kingdom Metazoa; phylum Chordata; class Lepidosauria; order Squamata; family Anolidae; genus Anolis; species Anolis apletophallus. The sequence continues at coordinate 106,049,873 of JARBWK010000010.1, read as the reverse complement.
TGAGCAAAGGTTGGATAAGCGAGGACTCTACTGTATTGTCGAAATACTGGTGAGCAGCATTTGAAACCTCAGCAATCCTCATGAAGAGTCTGCACTAGCAGCTTCAAACTCAACTCTGCAATTTATGGGGTCAAATTGTGGATGAAACAGCACTCAAGAGTTCAGTTTCTGTTCCTGGGGAGAGGATTTATATGCAAAATGGGTCACGGGTCTCCATAAAAGTGTCACCTTGAAATTAGTCTACTAAGATACATTATATGGTATCTAATGGAAGAACTTACACTGGCACTTCAGATCCTTTACGAACCAATCATAGTTGGCTCTCCTCACTCTAGGGCAGTGATTTTCAACCTTTTTTGAGCCGCGGCACATTTTTTTACATTTACAAAATCCTGGGGCACACCACCAACCAAAGTGACACCCTGTCATTTTACTAACTGTCACCCTCCCCCCTTGTGACGCCTCTGTTTCCGCCAAACCCCCTCCCCCCTCCGGGAGGCCTACGCGCAGGAGGCCCGTCACTGTCCCGCGGGAGAGGGCTGCGCTGAGTGGCCAAAGCGCACGCGGGTTCGGCTGAGTAGGACGAATAGGAATTGAGCACATGGGGTGGCTCCGAGCCTCGGAACAAACTGCGGCGGAGGCTCGCAGTCGCCACCGCTCCTAGCTCTCCTTCCCGAAGGGGTTCAACCCCCCCCCCCCAGGCATCCCTTCGGCTTCCTTGCTGTCACCTCGGAGCCAGATTGGGAAGAAACCAAGCTTGGCTGTGGAGCTGCGCATCCCGGCCTCTGCTCTGCTCTGCAGCAAACCCGGAGCCCAGCCAGGAGAGGCCAGGAGATGAGGGGTTGCTCCCCTTCCCCAGCACGGAGGGGCTAGAAGGCAGAAAGCCTCGCCTCAAGCCTCCGGGAGCGGGGTCGGACGGGGGCAGCTCCCGCGGACTCCTCCTTCCTCTCCTCCTCCTTGCTGCCAGAGGGGTGGAGGGCAGAAGAGTGGCCAGGAAGCAGGAGGAGCCGCAGCCCGGCCAGGTAGCCCTTGTCGCGCAGAGGGAGGGAAGGACAGGAAGGAGAGAGAGAGGGAGGGAGGGAGGAAAGTTCTGGACACCGAGGGCTCTCCCTGACTGCAGCCAGGCTGGCTGGCATTGCTGGAAAAGCCTCATTTCCACTGCCTGAAGTTTCCTGCTAGTCTCTCTCTCTCTCTCTCCACTGTAATTTTCCACAGCACACCTGATGATCTCTCACAGCACACTAGTGTTCCGTGACTCACTGGTTGAAAATCACTGCTCTATGACCTTTATAAGACTTTCCCCAAAAAGTGGATGGGGATTTGAAAGTATAGTACCAGAAATGTGGAAAAGATAGAAAAGGGCAACTGAAAAGTTTTCAGGCCATATTTGATAATACCTTTTCTACTTGCCAGCATTCTATTTATCTGTCTGTATTATATAATAAAAGAGAATGTTTGTATGTATGTATGTATATGTGTGTGTGTGTGTGTGTGTGTTTGTATGTATGTGGCAGCGTTCTGATTGGCTCCCAGCCTCGACATTCTGACAACATGATTGGTTGCCACTGAGGGAGCATTTGCATAACGCCTCTATTGGCCAGCCAACACGAACATTCCGACCCTGTAAACTGGCAGAGGAGGATAAGGCAAAAGCCTGAGGCAGTCGCCAACATGAACATTCCGATTCTCTAAACAGCCAGAGGGGGATAAGGCAAAGGCCTGAGGCAGTCAGGCATGGTGGGAGTTTAAGGCCAAAACACTTTGCGACCCCAAACAATGAGAGAATAAGACCAAACTTGGCACACAGAACCCTCAAGACCCACTCTACATCCTGGTGCAGTTTGAAGGAGGGCAGACCATAGATGATGGGACTTTAAGTACCTCCAAACACTTCCCCAGACTGCTGCAACCCTCATCCACTGACTGATCAAGACCAAACTTGGCACATGGAGCCTCCATGACCCCACTTTACACCCTGGTGCAGTTTGGAGGAGGGCAGACCATGAATGATGGGACTTGAAGTACCTCCAATCACTTCCCCAGACTGCTGCTACCCTCATCCACTGAGTGATCAAGACCAAACTTGGCACACAGAGCCCCCATGACCCACTTTACATCCTGGTGCAGTTTGGAGGGCAGACCATGCATGATGGGACTTGAAGTACCTTCACTCACTTTCCAAGACTGCTGCAAACCTAATCCAATGACTGATCAAGACCAAACCTGACACACAGAGCCCTCAAGACCCACTCTACATCTTGGTGCAGTTTTGTGTGGGACGGACCATGGATGATGGGATTTGAAGTACCTTCACTCACCTCCTGAGAGCCCTGTGACCCTCATCCAATGACCAATACAGACCAAACTTGGCACACAAAACCTCCAAAACCCACTCTACAGCCTGGTGCAATTTGAAGGAGGGCAGACCATGGATGATGGGACTTTAAGTACCTCCAATCACTTCCCCAGACCGCTGCAACCCTCATCCACTGAATGATCAAGACCAAACTTGGCACACAGGGCCCCCATGACCCACTTTACATCCTGGTGCAGTTTTGTGTGGGACGGACCACGGATGATGGGACTTGAAGTACCTTCACTCACTTCCCAAGACCACTGTGACTCTCATCCAATGACTGATCAAGACCAAACTTGGCATACAGAGCCCCCATGACCCACTATGCATCCTGGTGCAGTTTAGAGGAGAATGGACTGTTGGACTCTGATATGGAAGTTGTAGTTCACCCACATCCACCGAACACATCTGACATTTATCTAGACTAAATTTGGAGCACCGATAAACAATGCTTTTCTCAAATAACCCGGGCAGCGCCAGGTCTCCAAGCTAGTAGAAAATAAAATACATATCTACATAAAATTGGGTTTTAGTGCCTCATCTGATTTAGAGAAACCTCTAGTTCTGACAGCACTTATTCCTCAAGGTAAGTATCAGGTGAGGTTCTTCCATCCAAAACTGCAAGATGGGAGCCAGGCTTTGGATCCTGGAGGAGGTCTGTGCATGAACACAGCATTCTCCATTGACATGCAGACGAGTCCTTTTGTTCCTCACTCAAAACCAGTCAGCTAGTGGAAGCACCAGCAAAGCAACACAGAGCCCACACTGCCTCCAATCAGAAATAGCAGTTGGGCTTTAAAAATGTAAAGGTTTCCCTTTGGCATCAAGTCTAGTCATGTCTGACTCTGGGGGGTGGTGCTCATCTCCAGCTGGCATTGTCCGTAGACACCTCCAAGGTCATGTGGCCAACATGACTGCATGGAGCGCCGTTACCTTTCCGCCAAAGCGATACCTATTGATCTATTCATATTTGAATGTTTTCTAACTCCTAGGATGGCAGAAGCTGGGGCTAATAATGGGAGCTCACACCATCCCACGGATTTGAACTGCTGACCTTTTGCTCAGCAAGTTCTGCAGCTTAGAGGTTTAATTTACTGGAACTCAGTGGCCCCCATGGACTATACTTCCACACACATAAGGGGAGCATCCTATTGGTCAGGCCTGGACCTTTTGCATGTCAATGGATTAAATAGAAAATCGTTTAACTCCCCCAGTCTCCATACATTCAAATGTTTGCTGGCAGAAAGATTGAAAGGCCACCTCATTAATTTCGATGCCATGAGTACCCCTACTTACTGGCAATTGTACATTAACTCCATCCATTAACTAGGATTTTTTTTCCAAGTGAGTGAATTCATGCCCACTTTTGAACCATGTACCAAAGCAAACAAGTACACTGCCTGTCTATAATTCAAAATGCAGAACATGTTTTCCTGGTTCAGACATTATTATTATTGTTTTTTTGGTGCAGCATTGTCCTCCATGGCTATGCATATGCCACAACAAATGAAGGTACATACATCATAGCAACATTACCCTCAACTATTTATGTCTACCGGCTCATCTTGGTTTGTATGTAAAATCTGTTCCCCACCTTTGTCCCTTTAAATGCTCTTTTACGGCCCTCAGTTATCAATAGGGCTGAACCTATCACCTCATCACAATATCCACATGCTTTGCATTTCTATTACAATTTCACACACACCCAATATGCTTGTATTATGTGTCTGTGGAGTCAGTAAGAATGTACAAGAATGCTGCTGCACCCCTAACTTTGGCAAAAGAGAGGGCCTTCTGTACTGTGATCTTATTGGAGGAAAAGTGAAATATAAATACAAATGATACAGGAATAATTATGGAGTTCATAAGAAGAGTGAGATTGGGAGTATGCAGGTTAAAAACTAAGAGAATATGTGTACTATATATTTACAGCAGAGTGATATCCCTTTAACTGCCATGACTCCTTCCTAAAAGTACCTGCAGTTTGGGAGTTCTAAGCCAAAAAAAAGTCTGGCTCACTCTCCTTAAGGATTCCTGATGAAGTACCTATTAGGATTTGAAAAAGGACACCATGATATGGTGGGTTAACTGAAGAGAATTGTGTCAGCAGCCGATTGGCTGAGTGTGCCAGGGTTCTGATTGGCTGCTGCCTCTGGCTGGCTGCTGAGGCCAACGGTTCTAACTGTCATTCTGCCATTTGTTATTTCTTTGGACAGTGAAGAGATAAAGGCTGATCATTTTAAGAAATGATGCTTATTTTAAAGACTACTTAAAAGGGTGGTTTTACTCCTCTGTTCCCTGCCTGAATTCAAAGAGACTGATGTATATAGGTATATTGTTATATACTGATGTATATATTGTTACCATGTTTGAACCTTTGAACTAAAGTAATGATACTACTACTTGTTTTACAAGCCAGAGTGACATTTTATTATACAGCAGGATATACCTTGGTTTAAATACTGTGGTAAAGCTTCTACTTACTCTGCTTATTCAAATTCACCAACCCTCACAGTACTTTGGACAGAAAATGAGAAGACAAGAAAGCTTAGAGAAGATAATGATGTTGGGGCAAACAGAAGAAAAAACAGGGGCCGACAAAGGGCAAGATGGATGGATGGTATCCTTGAAGTGACTGGGTTGACCTTGAAGGAGCTGGGGGTGAGTACGGACAACAGGGAGCTCTGGCGCAGTCTGGTCCATAAGGTCACGAAGAGTCGGAAGCGACTGACTGTATAGTGTAAAGAAATATCCTGCAAGATAGTCAAAATGTGACATTTGGCTCCTTGCCGCATAATTTGGAGAAGACCTCAACAGACATATGCAGCTGTGATCTTGTGACAAAGATACTAGACCATATCAAGCTTGAATTCTCTCTAGATGTCAAGATGAGTAAACGGAGAGTGTCATACTTTAGATCAGGGGTGCTCACACTTTTTCAGCATGCGAGCTACTTATAAAACAACCAAGTCAAAATGATCTACCTACCCACTACAAAAATGTAAAACGTATAACACAATATCTGCTTTGAACTGGATTTTCTGAGTCCACACTGCCATATAATCTGATTCAAAGCAGATAACATGGGATTTTATTCAACTGTGTGGAAAGGACCTCAAATCCTATTTTACAGTTGACACACACAAACTGATTTCTTACTACTGGACAAATTGACTGAGCCTTCCTCCCGCCCTGCCTGTGATCTACCAGGGCACCCTACGCGATCTACCAGTAGATCACGATCTACCTAATGAGCACCCCTGCTTTAGATATATCACTAGAAGTTGTGACTCACTAGAAAAGACAATGTTTGGCAAGGAAAAAAATCGGTATGAAAAGAGGATGGACTCAATCAAGAAAACCACAGTCCTAAGCCCGGAAGACCTGAGCACCGCTGTTGAGGATAAGGGTGACACGTAGGTCTTTCAATCATAGGGTCACCATAAGTCAAAGTCAATTTGATGGCAGATAAATATAACTGCATAAGTTGCGACAATACTGCTTCATTTAATTATGATCTCCATTAAAAAGATTTTTTTATCTGTTCAATATATCAATTACCTGCTAGATATGTATTTGGAAATAAGCCCCATCAAATTGGGTGGCATGTATGCACATGTGCACATTGCCTTTTACCTCAATCTATCACCTGTCCAAACTAGGCTCTGGTGGTGGCAATAAACTTTTTTTTTTAGCGAAAGAGAGACAAAGGCAATTAGAATTCAGAGAGAAAACTGGCTGAGCAGAGAGTGTAATTACACCCTACTTGCTCAGAGGTCCTTTACAGATGCATGCATGCGCCTTCCAAACTGCCTGTCGACTTATGGTGACCCTATGAATTTCACGGGGTTTTCTTACAACAAGGGATATTTAGAGGTAGTTTTGCAAGTTTTCCTCTGAGACACAGCCTACAGCACCTGGTATTCCTAGGTAGCCTCTCATTCAAGCACTAACCAGGGCCAACCCTGCTGAACTTCCCCAAATCAAACTGGATCTGATGCCTTTGGGGTATTTAGGTAGGGCTTTTTTCAAATGCCTCTCTATCAATGGATTGCCTCTGAACAGGCATTTGCCAAGGTAGCAAGGAGTCCTGCCCTTTGACACTTTTATCTTGTGATTGTATAAATGTTATTCTTCAGAACACTGCATTCTCTGCCACAGGGCAGATGCAAATCCCAGCTAAGTAACAAGAGAGACCTGAAAAAAGAATGCATCTGAACTCCCACCTGTCTAGTGACTAATCCGGTTAATAACTAGGCCAAGCCTTTTCCAAAGGCGCACATGTCTGATCTAAAGATCACAAATATATATATATTTGGATCTATGGTCTCTGTGTTCAAGTCATTTCTTATTTAAGGTAAAGGTAAAAGTTTCCCCTTGGCATTAAGTCTAGTCTTTTTCGACTCTGGGGGATGGTGCTCATCTCGATTTCTAAACCGGTGTTGTCCATAGACACCTCTAAGGTCATGTGGCCAGCATGATTGCATGGAGTGCCGTTACTTTCCCACCTAAGCAGTACCTATTGATCTACCCACATTTGGATGCTTTCAAACTGCTAGATTCGCAGAAGCTGGGGCTAACAGCAGGAGCTCACCCTGCTCCCTGAATTTGAACCACTGACCAAGTTCAGCAGCTCAGCGGTTTAATCCACTGTGCCACCAGGGGCTTCCAATATTTACGGAATCCTTAAACCACATGTGTCAAATGAAGAGTCTGCGGGACGAATCTGGCCCAATATGTCATTTTATGCGGCCTTCCAGATGCTGGACTGCAACTCCTATATTCCTCTTCGTTAGGCATCATGGCTAGAGCTGATGCGAGTTGTGATACAGCAGCATCTGGAATCAGCCACAATTTGTTCTTTTTAGAAAGGACAGTGTGATTTGAACTCAGATACAAGGCTTCTGGATGTGACGTCTGACGTTAAAATGTCCTTTAACCTTTTCCCAACCTCAGAGCCACAGCTGTTGTGGGGTTCAATTCCCATTATCCCCAGTCTGCATGGCAGATAATCAAAAGCAATGACAATTCCCCTATAGGGAATTCAGAGGATGCCAATGGCAAAACCACCTATGAATATTCCTCGATTAAAGAAACCTATGAAATGCACAGGGTCAGCATAGGTTGAGAGGCAATTTAAAAACACATACACATGCCTACCAAGACTAATAATAACTACTCAGCAGTAAGAGAAAATGATCTATGTCATATACGCTGATCCACCCTCCTAATTACTTACACCAAATGCTTCAGACTGAACCCTGAAATTGAACACAGCCAGCCAATGGCTCTCTCATTTCTCCACCATCTGACAGGGATAACTGCGAAACAAAACCCTTATGGGTCCTTAATATTTATGTGTCACAAGAGCAATGGAAGATGCAATTTTCCATCACAGTCCTGCTACAGAAGAACCTGTAGAAACAGTACTGGAAATACCTGCTTGCCTGTAGCAATATATTCATATCCGTAATCCATTAAAGCAAGGGTTAAAGGTGCTGGGGTTTTCAATTCTGTTCAGTGACATGATCACTAATCCAGTGCTTGAAAAAAAGTTTAAATTAAAAATATGATATGTTCAAGCCATACATACATATGCAGCAGTGACCTCATGGCAAACGTTCACAGTCTTTAAAGCACAAGGACAGGCTTTACAGCAGAACTCAACATGGAAAATTCAAATTGTTAAGCAGCAGTGTTGTCTTAAAACAATTTCTAGTTTTTTCATTGCCACCAGGAACAGGTAATTTGTATAATGGGATTTGTGAACTGCAGACCAAACCACCCTAGAATGCTTTTGATGACAACAATGATTGCTAATAACAATATACTGTTGTTCATTTTAGCTATTGTGGAGATTGCAACTGAAGTCAGGGCTAACTGGGAAGCCCAACGATAGGTGGTGGTGGTATATCATAGTCCAGTGTTTCCCAGCTACTGTGACGCGGCACACTAGTGTGCCATGACGGACCTCCTGCTGTGCCGCGAGAAAAGCTCTCTGCCCCCCTTCCTTCCCCCCTCCTCTTGCCGAATTCCTGCTGCTTGGGGGAGGAGGAGGAAGGGCTGGGCAGCGGTGAAGAAAAAGAAGAAGGGGCTGGGGCGCTGCCTCCTTCGGCTGTTTCCCCAGCCAGCCTCCAATCCGCCATGACTCCCGCCCCTCGCTCGCTGAAGCCACGCGGAGGAGGAGCCCCGCCCACTGAAGCCTGCCCACCGCTTATGCTCCTCCTCCTCCGTGTGGGAGAGCTGAAGCCGGGGGAGGGGCGGGGCATGGCGCAGCCTGGCTCCTCCCCCTTCCCTGGCTTCGGCACTCCCAGCAGCTGCTCCAGCCTTGAAGGGGCAGTGCCAAGCCAGCATTGTGCTGGCTCTGCCACCGCTGGCTTGGCACTGTCCCCTTAATGCTGGAGCAGCTGCTGGGAGAGCTGAAGCCGGGGAGGGGGCGGGGCATGGCGCAGCCTGGCTCCGCCCCCTCCCCCCAGCTTTGGCACTCCCAGCAGCTTCTCCCAGCAGGCCACCATCCCCCAGTCGTTCTTTACTGTGTTAGAGTGTCATTTTGGTTGGTGGTGTGCCTCCGGATTTTCTTAATGTTGAAAGTGTGCCGCGGCTCAAAAAAGGTTGGGAAACACTGTCATAGTCCCTTGTCACTAAAATGTTTGAGGGACATCAACCTGTGAGCCCCAACTCTACTACAGAAACAAGGTGCAAAGCTGGATGAATCACAGATTGCAACCCAGGGGTTATTCGCAGCAAGTATTGCACCGAGAAGACTGTGGGTAAGTCCTGCACTTGGGTCAAATATTAAAGGAATTTGTACTGTCTCCAATCACTGATCACAAACAGCAAATGCCGTATTGGGTTGTTGTAGGTTTTTTGGGCTATATGGCCATGTTCTGGAAGCATTCTCTCCTGATGTTTCACCTACATCTAGATAGAAGCCAAGCATTAGGAGAGAATGCTTCTAGAACATGGCTATATAGCCCAAAAAACCTACAGGTCCTTCTCAAAAAAATTAGTTCATTGTTTTCCATAATGTAATGATAAAAATTAAACTTTCATATATTTGCACACCAACTGAAATATTTCAGGTCTTTGTTTGTTTTGTACTGATGATTTTGGAATACAGCTCCTGAAAACCCAAAAAATACTGTCTCAAATAATTAGCATATTTGGTTGGATAGAATATGCTAATTTTTTGAGATATGTATGCCAAAATCATCAGTATTAAAACAAAAAAAGACCTGAAATATTTCAGCTGGTGTGCAATGAATTGAAAATAAATGAAAGTTTAATTTTTATCATTACATTATGGAAAATAATGAACTTTAGCACTATACGCTAATTTTTTGAGAAGGACCTGTACAACAACCCAGTGATTCCAGCCATGGAAGCCTTTGACAATACATTAAATACCGTATTCTCCTTTCTGATTATGGTAAGAAGAGGAGATGAAAGCTATTTTGCTGGCCGTCACTTGAAAAGTACCAGTTGAACCATGTTATTTTATACCCAGGCTTTTTTGCACCCACTGAATCCAGTTCTCACAACTTTACACAGCTTGGAAGAGCCGTTTTTGGCGGAATAAAATCTAGTGTAATACAATGTGCTTGGCCTTTCCCCTCGTTGCCTAGAAAGATCTGGGATATACTGCCTCAATTTTCTGCCTCCAAGAAAGTTTCTAAGGTCTGCCAAAACAACAACAACAAAACAGTGGGTATGCGTAGAAACTGTGTTTGCAAAACTATTGTTTTTTAACAAATAGTGGAGTGAGGGAAGGCACTGCAATGTGATTAATAAGTGACTTGCCACTCTGGAAGGCTTCCAAGAGAGGCGATTCAACCAGACAAAGGGTGGGGTAGGTGTCAAAGGCCACAAAAACATCCTGGGGGACTTTCTGTGCCTAGCCCTGGCTTAAGAAGTTTACAGTACAAAAAAGGGGAAAAATGATCCTACTTTATCTTCACAATTGACCTATTTGTGTATTAAGGAAGGGATAGATAAAGGGTGCAAGACAAGGGTATTGTGTTGTAACATTCAACACAGGTACAGTCTACAGAGATGTGCATAAAGATTGTCAATCTGTGCACAGGTAGCTGTTCAGAAGTAAGTAAGTAAACTTTATTGCGGTCAATGACCAGATCATAACAGGGGGGCTCAGTCCCGTTCATCCTTGTCAAACCCAAGGGGTTATATGCTTCAAACTTCAAAAAAATTTAAAATCTAGGCTAAAAACCATATACAACTAGTTGTTAAAACCCAACTCAACCCAGGAGATCATCCAAAGGCAGTGTAAAGGAAGGTAATGGGAATGGTACCGCTGGTTGGGGGGGGGGGTATCCAACACTATAAATATCAGACATTTGCAGTAAATACCACTTTAACTAGCATAGATACATCCTACAGATTCCTACAGATTAACATTCCTTGGCCAAAAGTTCTGATGCTTCAACAACCTATGAATTCAGTATTCCATAGCCACACAAGATAGAATAATATTAATGCACTATAAAATATCTTATGTAACACGGACCCTGTTTTAGTTATGCACATGTGTTATACAGGCTAAGGCAATGGTTCCCAACTTGTGATCCGTGGACCACCAGTGATCTGCAAAAAAAATATGGTCCACGGCCTCACCGTTACTATACCGTTGAAAAGAGGGCGAATGGTTTCACAAAACCCTCTTATAGAGCCAAGGCTTATTAAATATGGTTTTCTGTGGGTGAGCAGATGGCGACTACTGGATGGGATATGTTCTGTATCAGAAACTAGAGCTGATGTGGTCTAGCCCAGTGTTTCCCAACCAGTGTGCCGTGGCACACTAGTGTGCTGTGAGCGATCATCAGGTGTGCCGTGGAAAATTGGAACCTCCAATACCCTTTCTTCCCCCTCCTAGCAGCTCTTTCTCCCTCTTTCCCTCCCCAAAGATCCTCCCTGAGGCAAAGAAAGGACTACCCACTCACAGGTTCCCAAGAAACAAATTGAGCCTCTCCACTTGGAAATGTTTTGTTTTTTTAAACTATTTTACTGGATTTTTGAGAGTTGCCTCCCCCCCCCCCCCCCAAGGAACTGTTTATAACAGCTTCATGACATCCATAGTTAACTGGAAGCAAGTTTCACTCAGGGTCTGGAGAACAAGCCCTATGAGGAGCGGCTTGAAGAGCTGGGCACGTTTAGCCTGAAGAAGAGAAGGCTGAGAGAAAACATGATAGCCATGTATAAGTATGTGAGAGGAAGTCATATATATGTTGTGTTCATCAAAACAGGCCCAGGTTTCACACTAAGTGAGTGTATACATACATTTAAAAACATATTAACTATATGTATTACTGTGTTAGAGTGTCATTTTGTGTCATGTTGGTTGGTGGTGTGCCCCAGGATTTTGTAAATGTAAAAAATGTGCCGTGGCTCAAAAAAGGTTGGGAAACACTGGTCTACCCAATGCAATTTTCTGAATCAGCAACCCACATAACCAAACCAATTCTAAAGTTGACCAAAACCGGATTCATAACCCTTTTGGAACTAATGTTGGAGAGTGGTCCCTGGTCAAAAAAAAGGTTGGGAACTATTTGGCTAAGAGATATTAAAAACATTGAAAGGAGAGAAAGGGGGAGACTGAGAAATAGAAATAACTTATCTCATAGTATTATTTAAGTTGCAAAACAAAGCAAAGGCCAAGATAAAATTCAATACATCAGATTTGCCACCCAGGCCTGTGCTGGAATGAAAATTCAGGCTTCATCTTGCCACTTTCTTGCCTCCAAACTGTGCCAGTATGAAGTCTGCGTTGTGAGTATTAGCTGCAGTTTCACTCTTGACTGCCTTTCTAGTCGGTGCTTTTAATCCTCCCTTTGACATTTGTTTATTCTCCCCGTGCTCTCCTCAGTCTCTTTCCTGTTTCAGATCTTCCACTCTCCCTGAGAGCACATACGCACACAAAATATCATCCTCGAAATCTCCTGCGGCAGCCTGTCTTAGGAACAGAAAAATAGTTGTATCCCACACTATACTAACAGCTTGCATAAAATATGCACAAACACATATAATAAGCATTCAAGTCTTTTCCCAACTCATGGGAACCCTAAGGCACATACATGTGTTAGCTCTGCCCAGGTACTTTGGATTTAAGAGGATTTTTTGTACCTGGATAGAACACAGGAATGAGCAATGGTACAGAGATGCTCGCAAACACAAATAAATGTCAAGACAGTGACTTGTGCCATGGCATTCAGTATGTCTCAGAGTGGTACAGGGATCTGAGCTAGGGCACCTCTAATCTAATGTCAACAAACAATGCATCACATGGTTTACCATTACAGTTGCCTAGGTTCTATTGCTGGCATCACCAGTTTAAATTTTTATTCAGAAAGACCTATGTCTGAGTCCCCAGAAAGCTACTTCCATCGATAAGAAACGAAAATGAGCTAGCAGGAAGAACTAGCGCTGCGACTCTGCAGAATACAGACTCTGAAAAATAGTTTCATATACCATATTTACTCGATTCTAATGCGCACCTTTTTTCACTAAATCACCTTCCCAAAATTAGGGTGCGCATTAGATCTGAGTAATATGGAAAATACTTTGTTGGGTTTTGAAAATTGAGGTGCGCATTACATTAGATGATGCATTAGACTCAAGTAAATACAGTATTACGGGTTCAAGACATGGGCAGGAAAACTGGCTTAAAATGTTCCATAGGTGGTACATCACCCCTAAGAAACTAGCCCAAATGTACAAGGATGTACATAAAATAAACGCTGGAAATGCAAGGAACACGAAGGGAGCCTCTTTCATATATGGTGGCACTGCAGAGTAGCCACAAAATACTGGGCAGAAATTCATAACGAATCACAAAAAAATCCTGAAAATGAACTTTAAGAAAAAACCTGAATACTATTTGCTAGGAATCACGGACTCAGAATTGTGTTTTAAAGAAAATAAACTATTTACATACAGTACATGACGACAGCAGCAAGAATCTCCTTTGCAAAACTATAGAACAGGGGTGCTCACACTTTTTCAGCATGCAAGCTACTTATAAAACAACCAAGTCAAAATGATCTACCTACCCACTACTCAGGGAGCCATAAAAGCAAAATATTTGGAAATTTATTTCAGGGAAAGCCATATAATTGTCACGATGCAAGGACTCGGCCGGCCCCTTAATCACACACACAGAGACGGTAATCAGCTAACTATTTATTGAATAATAAAGAACAGATGAAAAGGTAATTGTCCATAAAATATTGAAAAGATTAATCCAAAGAAAGTCTGTAGTAATCCAATCCAATGGCTTGGCAAAAGGCTCCGCAAGCAATGCGGATCAAGGAACAAGGCAAAGTTCAAACAGGGTACAAGAAACTTCTTGGCAAGACACGAACCGGCAACTTGGCTCCGTGGTCCTTTTGCTCGCTTCATTCCGCTTAGAATAGAAGTGGCCGAGCTACTGAGGATCCGTTCCCACGGATCCTATACTTAATCCCTTGGCGAGGTCCCCGATGCTCTAGGCTTCGGCGCCAATCTGTGCTCGGGATCTCACACTTCTCTGGCGCTCTAGGCTGCGGTGCCAACCCCTCCTGCTGGACTCGATGCTCTCTCTCCTATCGAAGTCCCGTCCTTGCCTCCCAGCACCTGGTTCGCTATCTTCATGAGAGCCAAACTCCCCTTCAGCTTCCATGGCCTCAGCCTCCACTGTTTCCCTGATTCTCTTCTGCGACCCGAAATCACCTGGCTTCTCATAACAATCGTCACTATCAACACTTTCTGAATCCAGCTGCGGCTGGCTCCAATGCAAGTGGGACCCCCGGTGCTGCCCCCTGCCCCCCAGGCACAAAAGAGAACTGGGTTGCTACAATAATATATTTTAAGACTGAATTCAACTAAACGTGAGTATAATAAGCCCCTGAATTTATTCATAATAATAATGTTGATGATATTCATTCAGCCTCTACTACTACTAATAGTAACAACAACAACAACAGGTTCCTAGAGTAGAGGGAGACCTCCAAGGGCCATCCAGTCCAACCTCCTTCTGTCATAAGGGAAAAACACAATCAAAGCATTCCTCACAGATGGCCATTCAGCCTCTGATAATAATAACAATGGGTTCCTAGAATAGGAGGAGGCCTCCAAGGACCCTCCAGTCCAACCTCCTTCTGCACCTGGGCAGCGTCGGGAGCCTGCGGGGCGGGACTGGACCTTCTTCCCGCCCTGACTGCGATCTACCAGGACGCCCTACGCGTTCTACCAGTAGATCGCGATCTACCTAATGAGCACCCCTGCATAGAAACAAGAAAAAGCCCCCGTAATTGAAGATTGGATAATTAAACTGCGTGAAATTAAAGACATGGATGAATTAACTTTTCTTTTGAAAAAGCATTCAGGTAAATCGACTAAACTGACAAACTGGGATCTTTTCCAGGAGTATGATAAGACAATCAGAAAAATGTAAGATCTAAATAATTAGGAGTATCAACTAAACAAAAAAGAATAATAAGAACCACCAAGCTTGGAATGGAAGTCAAGACCTTTTTTATTTTATTTTATTTTTTGTATTTTTAATTTTTATTATTATTATTTCTTTTTTCTCTCTTCTTCTTTTCCTACTTTCCTATAATCACATTGTTCCACCACCTTCATGTAAATAACTCCGAGGTTACGTTGCTTTTTTTAAAAAAAATGTGAGTTCTTTCTTTTTTCCTACTTTCCTATTATCACAATGCTCCACCACTTTCTGTGTAAATAAAAACTCACTCTCTCTTGCTTATATCTAATAAAAATATATTCGGGGAGAAAAGACATGAGCAGGAAAACAGAAAATCCGTCAGTTGTGTCTATAATCTTGAGTGAGAGTGGGTTTACAGTACATGAAGAGAGGCACATCCAGATCACTAGAGGGTGCATAGTTGTCAGCTGAAATAATCTCTCACGAATTCTTTTCAAGCATTCATAAACATATGTAATCCATGTAGATGAGTTTCAGGTTCTACCATCACATGCGTTCAATGAAATGTTCATAAACACTGGGCTCCATCAGATGTGCCAACCAACATGCCTGAGGTTCAGATACTGTGGCCTTGACGCCAACCTTTCCTCCCTCGCTTCCCCAAAGGTACTTTTGAAGCCATATGACAGGGCTGTCCAACTTCTACCAACCCTGGGGCCTGATTACCAGACACTGATCAACTGGGGGGCCTAAGGGTCCGCCCCTCCCCGGCTCTGCCCCCTCCCTGGCTCCGCCCCTGGCTCCCCCGCTGTATATATTCACAAACTCATATTCCCTTTATTTCTAATAAAATACATTTGTTATTACTATTATTCCATTCCTGCCACATGTATATATTCACAAACTCATATTCCCCTTTATTTCTAATAAAATACATTTGTTATTACTATTATTCCATTCCTGCCACATGTATATATTCACAAACTCATATTCCCCTTTATTTCTAATAAAATACATTTGTTATTACTATTATTCCATTCCTGCCACATGTATATATTCACAAACTCATATTCCCTTTATTTCTAATAAAATACATTTGTTATTACTATTATTCCATTCCCCACATGTATATATTCACAAACTCATATTCCCTTTATTTCTAATAAAAAATATATACTATTATTCCATTCCTGCCACATGTATCTATTCACCATATCCCCTTTATTTCTAATAAAATATATTTGTTATTATTATTATTCCAGAGCTAGATCACAGATTAGGAAAGGCATACAGTGCATTTGGAAGGCTTCACAAAAGAGTCTGGAGCAACAAGCACCTGAGGCAAAGCACCAAAATCAGTGTGTACAGAGCTATCATATCATACAGTTCTCCTACAATCAAAGAGCATTCTCAACCCCACCAATGATGGAATTAACCAATCTTGGCACACAGAACTCCCATGACCAACAGGAAATACTGGAAGGCTTTGGTGGGCATTGACCTTGAGTTGTGGAGTTGTAGTTCACCTCCATCCAGAGAGCACTCTGGACTCAATGTTGGATCAGGACCAAACTTGGCATGAATACTCAAAAGTGAACACAGATGGAGTTTGGGGAAAATAAACAGGAGCCAGAGGGAAGCCGAGAGCATGGTTTGCGGCTCCCTCGGGCTTGGTGGAGCCGCGAACCGGGAGGCTCCCTGCAAGCAAACGGGGGGGTGCCTCTCGGGGCCTGGCTGCTTCCAAACCCCAGGAGAAGGAAGGAAGGAGTGGAAGAGAAGGATGGAAGGGAATGGAGGGAGGAAAGGGAGGAGGGAAAGTGAGAAGGAAGAAAAGATAAAAGGGTGGCAGGAAAGGAAGAAAGGAAGGTAAAAGAGAGAGGGCACGGAGGGAGGGAGAACAGTTGAAAGGAAGGACGACGGAAGGGTGGGTGGGTGGGTGGGTGGAGGAAAGAAGGTGAAAGAGAGGGACGGAGGAAAGAAGGAAAGAGTGGAAGGAAAGGGAGGGGGAGTAGAAAGAGGGAGAGGGAAGTGGGGGAGAGAAGGCCGGGCGATGGAGGCGAGTGCGCTGAGGGCCTGAGCGCCTCCGAGCGGAGCAGAGAGGAGAAAGAGAGAGAGGGAAGGGGCAGGGAAGGAAGAAGGATGAAAGGGTGGAATTGAAGGAGGGAGGGAGAAGAAATGTGCTCACCATAACGCTGAATGCTTCGTTGCAATAACTCCTCCCTGGGAAGGGAGGGAGGGAGGATGAGAAGGAGGAAGGAGCTCTGCCGAGCCACATGGAGCGCCCATGCGGCCGGGTCGCTCTTCCTGTTTGCTGCCAAGGGGGCGGGGCCCGAGAGACGTCACTCCCTCCCATTGGCCCCCTCCCTCAGGAGAAGAGGAGGCGGCCAATAGAAAGCCAAGGAGGCGGGACCAAAAAATAATAATAATAATAATAATAATAATAATATTTTAATTGAAAAAAATATTTTTAAAATATTTTAAAAAATATATTATTTATTGCAGGAGGGTAAGGGGCCGTAGCCAAGGGGCTGGGGGGCCGTGTACGGCCCCAGGGCCGCCTGTTGGACAGCCCTGCCATATGACAATAGTCACTACCTGAAGAGGTATCCATTCATTGCCACTCACCATACTAAAAAACTTCATATTAACTTATATATAGCAGCTTGGGAGCCTGTTTTCAACTGTGTCACTCACTATATACAAATACTTTCCATGTGGCAACTATGGGACTCCTAATCTCTATATATAATAAAGCGGACAGAAAAACTCGCAATATCTGCTTTGAACTGGGTTTTCTGAGTCCACACTCATATAATCAGGTTCAAAGCATAATTCAGGTGTCAAAGGAACTCACATAACCCAGGGACCTTCCACACAGGCTTATAACCTTGAATGTTACGGCAGAAAACCCCACCATATCAGCTTTGAACTGAGTTTTCTGAGTCCACACTCTTATAATCTGGTTCAAACCACATAGCATGTGATTTTATTCAGATGTGTGCAAAGGAACTCACATAATCCAGGGACCTTCCACACAGGCTTATAACCCTGAATGTTATGGCAGAAAAACCCACCATATCTGCTTTGAACTGGGTTTTCTGAGTCCATACTCATCTAATCTGGTTCAAAGCAAATGGCATGGGATTTTATTCAGATGTGACCAAAGGAACTCACATAATCCAGGGACCTTCCACACAGGCTTATAACCCTGAATGTTCAGGCAGAAAAACCCACCATATCGGCTTTGAACTGGGTTTTCTGAGTCCACACTCATATAATCTGGTTCAAAGCGATGGACCATGGCCGATGGGACTCGCAGCACCTTCACTAACTTCCTGAGACCACTGAGAGCCACGTAAACATCTGATAAGGTCCAACTTTGGCACACAATGCCTTTCTCAAATAACCCGGGCAGGGCCGGGTCCCCAAGCTAGTAGCTTAAATATTTCTGAGAATCCCTTACAAATAATTGAAGAAGCCTTTTACACTGCCAACCTGACATCTTAACATTAGCTTCCACCACTGTTTTCCTTACAGGGAAAGTGGTAAGTCTGAAGAGATGTTCCCGTTATCATGGAGAATGAGTGTACAAGCAAGAATACTGATTTTCCAGCATCCTTGTTGATACGGATCGTTTCTGTGTAGACTCTTTCTCTTCGGATTACTCCATGAAGAATATACCGTAGGTCCCTTCTTACTCCATGAAGAATATAGGTCCCTTCTACACAACCCTATATCCCAGAATCTGTGTCAAAAATATTAAAAATTAACTAGGTATTTTTAATTTTAAAAAATGTGAATGGCACACAGCAAACCCAGAGGAATTCATCAGCAACTGAACAGACTGGAAGGGTATGGGAGACTGACACAATAGGTCTCCAGAGCACACTGAACCCAACAATGCACGTCCTGATGCGGTTTGGGGGAGATGGACCACGGATTATAGGATTTGTAGTACATTCAAACACTTTGGTTCCCACAGACCACTGTGGCCACCTAAAAGGACCAATACATACCACTCTTGGCACACACAGCCCCCATGACCCACTCTACGTCCTGGTGCAGTTTCGAGGAGGGCGGACCAGGGATGATGGGACTTGAACTACTTCTACTCACTTCCCAAATCCGCTGCGACCCTCTTCCAATTACTGTTCGAGACCCAACTTGGCACACATAACCCCCATTACTGCCTTCATGTCCTGGTGAGGTTCGGGGGGGGGGGGCTGACAATGGATAATGGGATTCGGAGTACTTCCACACCCCTCTGTTCCCACAGACCACTGCGGCCCCCAACAAACACCGATAAAGACCACATTTGGCATGCAGAGCCCCAGTGACCCACTCAACATCCTACTGCAGTTTGGAGAAGGGCAGACCATGGATGATGGGACTTGCAGTACCTTCCCTCACTTCCCAAAACTGCTGCAAACCTAATCCAATGACTAATCAAGACCAAACCTGGCACACAGAGCCCTCATGACCCACTCTACATCCTGGTGCAGTTTTGTGTGAGACGGACCACTTATGATGGGACTTGAAGTACCTTCACTCACTTCCTGAAAACAATGCAACCCTCAGCCATTCACTAATACAGACCAAACTTGGCACACGAAGCCCCCATTACTCAATCTACATCCTACTGCAATTTCGAGGAGGGCGGACCACAGATAATGGGACCTGCAGTACCTTCAGTTATTTCATGATACCACTGCAACTCCCAATGATGATGGATCAAGGCCAAACTTGGCACACAAAGCCCGCATGACCCACTCTACATCCTGCTGCAGTTTGGAGGGGCACCAGAGAGAAGGCCCCGTCTCTCGTCCCCACCACACGCGCTTGCGAAGGTGGTGGGACCAAGAGCAGGGCCTCTCCAGAAGATCTTAGCATCCTTGTTGGTTCATAGGGGAGAATAAGTTCGGACATGTAAACTGGGCCGGAACCGTATAGGGTCTTATAGGTTAAAACCAGCACTTTGAATTGTGCTTGGAAGCTAACTGGCAGCTAGTGGAGCTGACGCAACAAGGGAATTGTGTGCTCCCTGTACCCATCTCCCGTCAGTAACCTGGCCGCCGAGCGTTGGACTAATTGCAGCTTCTGGGCAGTCTTCAGAGGCAACCCCACGTAGAGAGTGTAGACTCATATCATCCAGTTCAAAGCAGATAATCTGGGATCAGATCCTGGGGTATATGGCAGTGTAGAAGGGGCCACAGTCCCTTCTGCACATCTTGACTCAAATCAGGTGTATAATGGCAGAATAGGGTTACCGGAATATGAAATCTTTTAGATATGATCAGACCTCAACATCACTCCTTACAACTAATCCTGCCCTCAGGGTTAATGGGCATTACAATGCAGCAACAAAAAGAGGTCCACACAACCACAAGTGCCACAATTAATACCCACCTTGCCTCCCACGGTTTGCTGATGATTCTCAGCATTCCATTCCTCATCATTCTACAATCCACAGACAAGAGAAGCCCAGCAACCCTATTAATACTTTAGTTGGGAATTAGTCCTGGTGATGGTTGCAATTATTTTGCTTCCAAGTAAATATGGAACAGATTCGCTTATGAGTGTATTTACAAGCACTTTGTGTTGAGCTGTAAAAAAACAAAAAAAAACCCTCACAGGTAAGGGGGAGCTGCAAGTATTATTATAGCAGATCTACTCCCCACAGAGAGAAAGGTGAGGAATCTATTATATAAAGGAGGTCCCGTCGTCGAACGACTGACAGAGACAGAGAAACCAAGGCAGAGACACCAAACTTAATACACAGAAGCACAAGGCAGGGGTGCTTGCACAATGGATACAAACAAATAAAGAAGGCAACCTATGAGGTTACAAAATATCATGCGATGTGAGCATTCAATATAGTCTGAGTGAGTACATTCCTAGATATACACTTATAGTAAGCACAGAGAAGCATCACAGGTGTATTCAAAACATTTATCAAAAAGCATGTGTGCAGATACAGTCAAGTTACTACAATGGTACAAGGTTCAAAGCACATTGAGTATAGCATATATCAATGAAGGCAGCTGCTATGTATCACTGAAAGCATGAAGGAAAGGCATATATAACAATCAATATAACATCTTATGATTTTTTTGAACAGCATACAAACGTTGAGAAAGCAATGTGACACAATAAAGAATCATACAGCACACAGGGGTATGCAGATATGGGTCCCCTGGGGATGTAATGAAAATGAACGCACAAGTCCTGGTGAATACCTGGGAGTGCGGAGCGGTCAAGCCGCGGCTTCTCTGGCGGCGAAAGGCAAAGGAAAGGGGGGATTTTCCTTGCCCTTTGCAGGAAAATGGGACGCTGACAAGAAGTTGCCGTGTCTCCACTGGTGGCTGGAGATCCAGCAATATTGTGTGGTTACTCACTCGGGAGCGGGGACGTCCGTGTAGTAGTGCCGCGGAGTCCCGGAAATCAACTGGCTCGTAGCCGTAAAGTAAACGTAAAAGTCGCAAGGCTGCTGCGGACGAAAATCTCGTCGCTTGAATGGCGTACTGGGAATCCCTTGCTGTAACAGGGAGCCTTTGCCAATAAGGTGAAGCACACAGGGCAATGAAGCTTCGCACCGGTGGTGGAAGCCTATTGTGTCACATTGCTTTCTCAATGTTTGTATGCTGTTCAAAAAAATCATAAGATGTTATATTGATTGTTATATATGCCTTTCCTTCATGCTTTCAGTGATACATAGCAGTTGCCTTCATTGATATATGCTATACGCAATGTGCTTTGAACCTTGTACCATTGTAGTAACTTGACTGTATCTGCACACATGCTTTTTGATAAATGTTTTGAATACACCTGTGATGCTTCTCTGTGCTTACTATAAGTGTATATCTAGGAATGTACTCACTCAGACTATATTGAATGCTCACATCGCATGATATTTTGTAACCTCATAGGTTGCCTTCTTTATTTGTTTGTAGAGACACCAAACTTGCCAACAGAAATAGGCCTCAGGCAAGGAAGGTTTATAGCAAAAAAACTTTCCCCCCAAAAACCTTGAAGGCCCCCAAAACAACAATTTAAAAAACTACATTTCCAAGCATCCTCTGCGGCAGCCAGCGAAACCCATTGGCCAACATCAGCCCACACAAAATGCAGGGAGGCTGAGTAACCATAGTAACGCTGGCCAGAGCCAGCCAAGGCTAGGATAGAATGCTGAGTGATTTGAGTTCAGTCAGTTGGTGCAAGATCTAGGAGGGTGCAGGTTACCACACTCGAGAAACACAATCCAAAAGACCAAGCCAGCAAAAAATATCACACAACGCCAATATGCAGAAGATACACAACTATGTGCACAGAGCACATACATATCACTCATAGGACAAAAGACACCCACTTTACAAACACCACACCCACAACATGACAGCAACACAACTCGCGATGCCTACCTCTACAAACCCACTACACAACTCACACACAACGCATACATACCACTGCTAAGAAACCAGCACAGTACAACCAACTAACACACCCCACATACACACCGTACATCCACACCACACTACCACTACACACTCACAACAAACTACACACTCAACACCACACACTCTTCTCCAACCACCATCCCAAACACACACCACCAATCCTCCACTTTACAAACACCAGCCCCACAACATGACAGCCACACAACTCGCGATGCCTACCTCTACAGACCCACTACACAACTCACACACAACGCATACATACCACTGCTAAACAGAAACCTGCACAGTACAACCAACTAACACACCCCACATACACACTGTATATCCACACCACACTACCACTGCACACTCACAACAACAAACTACACATTCAACACCACACACTCTTCTCCAACCACCATCCCAAACACACACCACCAATCCTCCACTTTACAAACACCACCCCCACAACATGACAGCCACACAACTCGCGATGCCTACCTCTACAGACCCACTACACAACTCACACACAACACATACATACCACTGCTAAACAGAAACCTGCACAGTACAACCAACTAGCACACCCCACATACACACCGTACATCCACACCACACTACCACTGCACACTCACAACAACAAACTACACACTCAACACCACACACTCTTCTCCAACCACTATCCCAACCACACACCACCAATCCTCCACTTTACAAACACCACACCCACAACATGACAGCCACACAACTCGCGATGCCTACCTCTACAGACCCACAACACAACTCACACACAACACACACAACGCATACATACCACTGCTAAACAGAAACCTCCACAGTACAACCAACTAACACAGGAGGACATAACAACTACCAGGAGGACATAACACTAACACAAATAGGGCACCAGGGACACAGGTACCACTGACCAACACACACCACCGGAATAACACAAACTTCCAAAACCCACAAAACCAAACTAACAATCCTGCAACACAAAAAACCAACCCAACCAAAATTCACAACAAACACCATTGGCAAAAGCCACACCCCCTCCATATCACAACCAGCACACAGCCAGACTGAGACAACTATGTCACCACAACACACACAAAATAAACCCCACAAATACCTGACAGCAACACCACACACCGAAAACTCCACAGGACTTCAACATCCCACCCACCAGAACAACCCACAACAACACAGCCATGACCCCACCAATACCATAAGTAACATCAATTCCAACCCTTACATACTCAGACTTTCTCGCATCTCCTAAATAGGGCACAGCAACGCGTGCCGGGTACAGCTAGTATATATATACACACACATATATAAAAGATGATAATAATAAAATAACAATACTGTATTAGGTAGTCAAAATACCACAGAACTCAAGAAATCAAGAACCAATAGCAGAGAGTAATTAAAAAAAAAACAAAAAAACTCCCCATCACTACCTTGCCTTTCCACAGAATGAACAAAGATTTCGTAAAAGCAACTTGGCTATGGCACAGCATGGGTGCCATAAAACCTCAGCTTCTATTTTTACCTAAAAATTAATCCATTAGACAACATATTTGGGACAACACAGAAGACTGGTGGGAATTGCAATCAAGGAAGTTGTCAATATATCTTGATTTTTGGGAAAAGGAACTAATTATAATCAATTCCCAAGGTCTCGCCACAAAAAGGAGCTGACCAAAAAGTCAACTCACATTTGTGGCCCACTGCCACACAAATACAATCAAAGCATTTAAAAAATAACTAAGCATATAGAAACTGGATTTATATTATGGGAAAGCACCAATGGACGCATGCAAATTTTATCGGCTACGGAAGATCAAGAAGTCACATGACCAGATATTTTCTGAGGCTTGGTTTTTTAAAAAAAAATCCTTGCAGTGTATCTTAATAAACGCAGTCTAGTAACTCCCATTAAGCTTGATTAGTACTTGGATGGGGAGCAGCCAAGAAATGCATAGTACAGTAGACTGTATTCATTGGAAGGCAACGCCAAGTGACCTCTGAATATTGTTGTAAGTCAGCATGCATCTAATTCAGGGGTTCGGACCCCTGGGAGGGTTGTGAGGCAGTTTCAGAGGGGTCGCCAAAGACCACCAGAAAACATATTTCTGATGGTCTTAGGAACCCCTTTGGCAGAGAAGGCTGAAGATCCTTCTACCTGTCCTTCTCTTCCTTTTTGGAAACAGACGGAGAATCCAAAAGCCCTCCTCTGCTGTGATTGGCTGGCCTCTCAGCCAAGAGGAGGGCTGCTTCTGAGACTCCAAGTGGAGAGGGGAGAGCAGGCATGGCAGCGTGGTATGCATGCAAGGAAGAGCGTGCAAGGCTGGGGGGAGGTTCATGCCAGCGAGTCCCTTCAGGACAGGAGAAAAAGCGCCCATGCAACGTGGGTCTGAGAGTGGCCCAGCAGCATCCATCGTTGTTTGGGTTCACAGTGCTCTCTGGATGTAGGTGAACTACATCTCCCCTAAAACACTGTCATTTCCTCCCAAACCCCTCCAGTATTTTCTGTTGGTCATGCGGGTTCTGTGTAGGAAGTTTGGTCCAATTCTATCATTCAAGGGGCTCTTTGATTGTAGGTGAACTATAAATCCCAGCAACAACTCCCAAATGACAAAATCAATTCCCCCCAACCCCACCAGTATTCAAATATGGGTGTATCGGGTATTTCTGACAAATTTGGTCCAATGAAAGAAAATCTATCCTGCATATCAGATATTTACATTATGAATCACAACAGTAGCAAAATTAGCAACGAAAACAAAATGAGGGTATTACGGGGTTGCGGCATTAAAAAGGGTGAGAACCACTGATTATTATGATTTACAGCATTTATAGTCCGCCCTTCTCACCCCACAGGGGACTCAGGGTGGATCATAATGCACATATACATGGTAAACATTCAATGCCATAGACACACAACATATATAGAGGCTATTTAATTTTCCAGTTTCATGAGGGTATGCTTTTTGAATTCTGGCCACCGGGGGAGCTGTCGCTTCACCATCCACTTGTGACATCAATGGAATACTTCCTCATTCTTTTGCATGCTGGAGTCTTTATGGCAGTGTTTTTCAACCTTTTTTGAGCCGCGGCACATTTTTTACATTCACAAAATCCTGGGGCACACCACCAACCAAAATGACACAAAATGACACGCTAACAGAGCAATACGCATAGTTAATATGTTTTTAAATGTATTTATACACTCAGTGTGAAACCTGGATCTGTTTCGATAAACACAACATAGATATCCTGGCAGGAATAGCAGAAAGACACAAACTTCCTACACAGCGCTCCCATAACCAAGAGAAAATGCTATAAGAGTTTGGAAGGAGGGGGAAAAGGGTATTGGAGGTTCAAATTTCCCACGGCACACCTGATGATTGCTCACGGCACACTAGTGTGCTACGGCACACTGGTTAGGAAACACTGCTTTATGGCGTCGTAAATTAGTTAAATTAGCCTCCTGCATAAGCAGTACCTAAATTTCCTACTTGACAGATGCAACAGTCTTTCGGGCTACAAAGGCCGACAGCAAGCTAGACAAATGGCCGGAAGCTCACTCCGACCCAGGCTTCGAACTCATGACCTCTCGGTCAGTAGTGATTTTAATGCAGCTGATTCCCAAGCAGCTGGTATCTTGATTCCTAGGTTTGCTATTGGTTGTTTCTCACTTGATTTATTTTTGTGCCCGAGCTACTCTTGCTCCCTTCCGCTCTCCCTTTGACAATAGCAGCCTGTCTTTATTTCTGCCTACTAGGGAGGCATTGCTGTTTCTTGTTTACTCTGGATCTTCTCTATTTCCATTTATCTTCAGAAGGGAGCCTCCAGTTCAGGTGCCCTTTAAGGCTCTCCTCCTGGAGAAAATGCGAGTGGCAAAACTGTTAAAGAGGCCAATTCTGGAAGCGTTTTAGATGGTTGGTGACAACCACATTAAAGGAAGGGAGGAGGGTCGGAAAAGAAGCAAGGGTTAAAGCAAAAGGAGGGCTGGAAATAAAGGCATGCTCCAAGCGGGCAGGCCGGCCCCGGTCTTTTGAACTGCCTGGGTGGCTAGGAAAAGAAAACAAGAGATAAAGCTGGTTTAGCCTTGCACTAAAAAACAACCCAGATACCACTTTTATACAGGACGATTTGCTGGGGGAAGGGATTGTCATTCGGCCAAAACAAGCACAGTCAGGAGGGGGGGTTTCTAAACCCCTTAATTCTGCCCTGCGATTTGCGGGAAGGAAACCTATTATTTATTCTTTGACTATTTCAGATGAGATCAAAAACCAGCAGCTACCATTATGATACTTTGGGGGGAAATCCCAACCCAAATGCAACCTTCTCTCGTGAACAAAGGGAAGGGACGCATTTATAAGGAGAAGGTCCCTAATCACTTTACACTGCCATATAAAATCCAGATTAACTCATTGAACTGGATTATATAGCAGCGTAGACGAAGGCAGCTTCCACACAGCTGAATAAAATCCCACATTATCTGCTTTGAACTGGCATATTTATTACTAGCTTGGGGACCCGGCGGTGCCCGGGTTATTTGAGGAAGGCATTGTGTGCCATAGTTCGTCATTGGTGTGGGCCACAGTGCTCTAAGGAAGTGAATTAAAGTACTGCTCCATGGTCCATCCTTCCTCAAACTGCACCAGGATGTAGGGTGCATCTTGGGGGGTCTGTGTGCCAAGTTTGGTCTTGTTCTGTCATTGTTGGCGGCCTAGTCAGGAAAATCAAGTTGAGGAAGCCTAACAATATCCCATGAGCTGAGGCCTAGTCAGGGAAATCAAGTTAAGGAAGCCTTGTTGTCAATTTTGGGCCTGGTCTGTGATTTATAGGGGCTGCAGTGTTGTTTGGGAAGTGAATGAGGTGAAGGTACTGCAAATCCCATCATTCGTGGCCCATCCTGCCCTAAACCACACCAGGTTGTGAAGTGTGCCATTGGTCCCTTGTTTGCCATGTTTGGTCCTGATCCGTCATTGCTGTGGGCCGCAGTGGCTGACTGCCTGAGGCCTTTTGCTTTCCCTCTGAGTCACCTTAGAAGTGTATTGGGTGAAGGTACTGAACATTCCATTTCCAACAGAAAAAACTGTCAACTGGCTAACTTCAACTCCAGCCATTTATGCCTGCCTCAGGCCCTGTCCTTTCCTCTCTGTGCTGTGTTGGAATGTTGGGAGGCTAGCCAGTCACAGCCATTTATGCAAATAATCCCACGGTGTCAACCAATCGAAACGCTGCCACATATTCCTCCCACCGCACCGCCGCAAACACTGACTTTTATTATATACATAGATTTGGTCTTGTATGCCGCCACTCCCCGAGGGCTCGGAGCGGCTCACAGTCCACATAAAAGCACATAAAACACAGATAAAAACATCAATTTAAACTAAATCAAAATATCAGATTTCAACAATCTAATGCCAACCAAAATAGGTAGGTTTTACACGCCCCGCGGAAATATGGCAAATCGCACAAGGCACGGACTTCTGCTGGCAAAGTATTCCA
This sequence comes from Anolis apletophallus, assembly GCA_030556195.1. Taxonomy (NCBI): domain Eukaryota; kingdom Metazoa; phylum Chordata; class Lepidosauria; order Squamata; family Anolidae; genus Anolis; species Anolis apletophallus. Next base: position 106,022,119 of record JARBWK010000010.1, on the reverse strand, counting down.
AATAGATGGCGCCAAAACCGAGAAGGCTCTGGGCCGAGTAGATGTCATTACATTATGGAAAACAATGAACTTTAGCACTATATGCTAATTTTTTGAGAAGGACCTGTACATATATATTTCTCCCACCGTGGAGCCATCCTCAGAGGTTGTGAGGTCTGAGGTTGTGAGGTCTGAGGATGTCTGCCACAGAAGCAGGCGAAACATCAGGAGAGAATGCTTCTAGAACACAGCCATACAGCCCGAAAAACCTACAACAACCCAGTGATTCCGGCCATGAAAGCCTTCGACATACATAAAACCTATCTTGTTCATACCTTGGGGACAGTTTGTACACATGATCTATTGGTCAGATTAGAAAACACTGAAGAAGAAATAAATGGAAGGAATATGAAATTGAAACCATTTCAAGAAGAAAGCAGAGCGGGGCAGTATCAATGTCATGCTTCTTCATGATCAAAGATATAATAATAATAATATAATAAAACTTTGTTTATATCCCGTCACCATCTCCCCGAAATTTTGGGGAAGCAAATGTTGACTGAATTATGAGGCCATTAAAGAACTCCAGGAACGCTGCAGAATGCGGAAGGAACAACCAGGGACGCTGGGAACACTGAGAAATGAGGAGTGCGTCAGCTCCCCCTGGTGGCCAGAGTTTGCCTCTGTTCGTCTATATGTGTGTATGTGAAAACGGCAGGGATTGTCTGCTAAGTATGTGTACCTGTAATCCACTCTGAGTAATCTCACCCTTCGAGGTGAGAAGAGCGGAATATAAATAAATAAATAAATAAATAAAATACATGAGGCCAAGCCCAGTGACGCATCAGTAAAAACAACACAGCAGCAAATAATAAAACAGTAAAATCAATAAACTCACATATAAACAGTAGCACACAAAGTTTAAAACCATAATGGCTGGGCCAGATGTAATATATTTAAATTATAAAATAAGTAAACACTGGATGTGAGCAGAGGTAGGATGTATCTAGCCGGAGGGTTTTGAAGGATACTATGGGGAGATCAACGATGACACTACCCATACACCTATCCCAGTGCTGTCCAACTTCTTCCGGCCCAAGGGCCGGAAGAAGTGTCACTGATCACCTGGGGGGGCCGCAGGTGATCAGTGAGCGGGGGGGCGTGGCCACTCCCGGGGGCGTGGCCACTCCTGGGGCGTGGCCAGCCTCCTGCGCTGCCCGCCCATTTTTTCAGGAGGTTTCCTGGGTGACGTTAGGCTGGGTGGCGCCTGGCGTCACCCAGCCTAACGTCACAGGAAACCCTCCCGCAAGCCTGGATGGCTGGTGGGGAAGCGAGAAGCGCCGCTCAGCTTTCCCCGCCAGCCTTCCAGGCTTCGGGAGGAGTTTTGCCCGGCTCCTGTGTCTCTCTGAGCAGAGGGACATGGGAGTTGGGCAAAAACTCCCGCCAGCCTGGATGGCTGGTGGGGGAAGCGAGAAGCGCCGCTCGCTTTCCCCGCCAGCCTTCCAGGCTTCGGGGAGGGTTTTTGCCCGGCTCCTGTGTCTCTCTGAGCAGAGGGACACGGGAGTTGGGCGAAAACTCCCCGCCAGCCTGGCGTCTCAAGTGCCGGGTGAAAACCCTTCCCCAAACCTGGAAGGCTGGTGGGGGAAGTGGCGCGCTCTCGCTTCCCGCCAGCCATCCAGGCTGGCGAAGGGAGTTTTTCGCCGCTGCCGTATGCCTTGGAAGGGAGGGAGGCGCCGCTGGGGACCCCCTCCCTTCCAAGGCATCGGCCCGGAGAGAGAGAGGGAAGAAGAGGGCGGTGCAGGGAGGGAGGAGCTAGCTCTTCCTCCTCCTGCACCGCATCACTGTCCCTTTCTGCGCCGATGCAAACCAGTTTGCATTGGCGCCGGCGAGAGGAAAGAGGGCGGTGGGGGAGGAGGAGCTGGCTCACTTCCTCCTCCCTGCCCCCCCTCCCCGGCCGCCATTAAAAAAAATTTTTTTTAAAAAAATTAAAAATGGCGGCCGGGGGCATAGCTGGGGCCGGAGCCAACAGGCTGGGGGGGCGTGTACGGCCCCAGGGCCGCCAGTTGGACAGCCCTGACCTATCCTATAGACACAAATGGGACTTTTTGAAGAGACGCCGTTCTTCCCTCCTTCCTGTTCATTCCAGCCAGTCCTGTGCATAATTATTGCTGTGCATTGTGGCCATGTTAATTTCCACCGGAGTCTTTAAGTGCCAGAAAGAAATCAATACAGCTGCAGCAATGGTTGGACACACAATGCTAAGAGCCTTCTGTGGCTACTGGAAAATATCAGTGCCGTAGCTTGGAAAATAGGAATTCAGGGGGGAGGGAATAAAAGCCAATCAACCCACAATTAGATGCATATAGGTTGTGTAGCACGGGTCCGATTTCACACACAGAAAATAATGGTGCTTTCAAAATTTGCACTAAACCATATGTTACACTCTCCCGACTTTACCATTACTGGTGGCTGGTGATGCTAATTATAATGCCTGCAGGATAACTGTCAAAGGCTAATGGGAGCCGGCGGGGGGGTGGGATGGGGGTGGGGATGAGAATAAGACCTCGTTAAGCAAAACAATTGCATTTGGTGCCTCCGTAAGTGGGAAACATTTATTTCCATTTCCACGCCGAAAATAAAACGGGGACTGAAAGCCCACATTTACTAAAAACCTTGTGATCTTTGCCACCGGCACTCTGGAATCCTGTTTTTATTAAGTGGGCGCATCAAAAAGATGTTTTCGCTATTTTAGGGCAAAAAAAAAAGGAAAGCAGCGTGTTCAGGCTATTTTATAAAACAGCCTTTTTGCTAGTTAAAGCAGTCACCTTGCTTTAAATCTCTTTCAATTCAACTGGTTTCTAAAGTTTTGTTTTTAAAGGCAAGGCTGCTTTATTAAGGGGAGCCCCAGGTCCCTTCCATGTGGCCAAATAAAACCCCACATTTTCCGCTTTGAAAATGGCAGTGTGGACCTAGTTAAAAGCAGATATTGTGGGATTTCCTGCCTTGAGATTCTGGGTTATAGGGTTGTGTGGAAGGGCCCAAAGATGTGCGATGTAATGGTCTGAGACACCTTTTATTACATACAGTGGCCTCTCTGTTAACAGGACCTCTCAAGCAACCAGCAAGACAAAACAAAGAAATAATATTTTAAATAAAAATGTTTTTATAATACAGTAAAACAATAAAACTGTGTAAAAATAAAAGCAAATAATATCAAACTTTACTTAATTACTCTATTTCAATATTAATCTGTTTTTATGCTGTCATGTGACACTGTTTTAATTGTTATGTTTTATACCTGTGTTGATTGCTCGATACATTGTAAACCGTCTTGAGCCATCCGGAAAGGGCGGTATACCAATCGAAATAATAAATAAATCCATTACATATAATAAAAGTCAGTGTTTGTGGTCGAGCGACTGAGCGACCGATGGGAGGAATATGTGCCAGCGTTTCGATTGGCTGCCATTATGGGATTATTTGCATAACAGGCTCTAACTGGCCAGCCTCAGAAATCCAACATTCTACGGCCCCAGACAGAGGGGATTGGTTGCCACTGGCGACCAATGGCCCACTTCACTACCTGGTGTGGTTTAGGGCAGGAGGGGGCACGAATGATGGGACTTGCAATACCTTCACGTCATTCACTTCCCAAACAACACTACAGCCCCTATAAATCACAAACCAGCCCCAAAATTGACAGAAAGGCTTCCTTAACTTGATTTTCCTGACTAGGCCTCAGCTCATGGGATATTGTTAGGCTTCCTTAACTTGATTTTCCTGACTAGGTCCCCGGGACTCGCAGTACCTTCACTAATTTCCTGAGACCACTGCAAGCCACATAAACATCTAATAGGAGCCAACCTTGGCACACAATGCCTTCCTCAAATAACCCGGGCACTGCTGGGTCCTCAGCTAATAAATAAATAAATACCAGTGTTTATGGTATACTATAATATGAGGTATAGCATTAGGCCTCTTCCACACTGCCTTATAATCGAGATTATCAAAGATGATCATCCACATTATCTGCATTGAACTGGATTATATGAGTCTACACTGCCATATAATCCAGTTCAAAGCAGATAGAGTGGTGTAGATAGGTCCCTAGTTAGATCAATTTTTAATAGTATTAAGCAACTACAACCTATATTTCTCCAGCATCTACAAATGAACATGGGTACCAATTAATTGAGAGTCTATGGCAGGGGTGGGCAATTATTTTTTCCAAGGGGCCACACAAGAGCCAAAAAATATTATGAAGGGCCGCACCTAAAGGCTGAACTACATTCTAATCCAGTGTTTCCCAACCTTTTTTGAGTTGCGGCACACTTTTTACATTTGCAAAATCCTGGGGCACACCACCAACCAAAATGACACTCTCACACAGCAATACATATATGTTTTTAAATGTATTTATACACTCAGTGTGAAACCTGGGCCTGTTTCGATGAACTCAAGATAGATATCCTGGCAGGAATGGCAGAAAGACGCAAACTTCCCACACAGAACTCCCATAACCAAGAGAAAATGCTATAAGAGTTTGGTGGGCATTGACCTTGAGTTTTGGAGTTGTAGTTCACCTATATCCAGAGAGCACTGTGGACTCAAACAATGTTGGATCAGGACCAAACTTGGCATGGATACTAAATATGCCCAAATGTGAACACAGATGGAGTTCAGGGGAAAATAGACCTTGACATTTGGGAGTTACAGTTTCTAGGATTTATAGTTCACACACAATCAAAGAGCATCCTGAAGCCCACCAATGATAGAACTGGGCCAAACTTCCCACACAGAAGCCCCAGGAGGCAAGAGGAGGTCTCTACTTGGGGAAAGGAAGGTCAGCCTTCCCAATGCATGGAGAGGGAGAGACCAAGTAGACAACGGGTGGGGAGGGGGGTGGTTGTAATTTTGTGCCTTTATCGAAGTAGGTTTCTTAGGGTTTTTATACTTCAACACACTAGAGTCTCCCCCACCCCTTTCCTGGAGGTTCCAATTTCCCACGGCACACCTGATGATCGCTCACGGCACACTAGTGTGCCCCGGCACACTGGTTGGGAAACACTGTTCTAATCTACATAATTTATTTATTTATTATATTTACTATTTATTATATTTATTAACATATTAATATATCAAGAAATATTCACATATTATTAATATCATAATTATTATATTATAGTATATATATAGACATAATATATTGAAATTATAATTAATGTTATTATATTATATTATTTATTATATTATTATAATAAAATTATTATAAAATAATAATAACCACTAAAATAAAATAATATTCAAGAAGACAAGGTGCGAACCAAGATGAAGGCTGACATCCTGAAGAGAGGAAGGATCCCAAGATGGAATGGCCCAATGGACACAGCCCAGTGGACGGACCCAGCGTGTGTGTGGCCTGCCTCAGAGAGACTGCCTGCCTGCCTTCTTTGCTCACCCACTCTGCTTGCCTGCCACTCACCCGCTGGGGGGGGCTCCGAAGGGAGCTCGGAGGAAGACGGGGACTCTTTGAACGTGGAGGTCAGCGGCCACTCGAGAGCTTGGCCGCTTCGCCACCCTCGTCGCCCAAGGCCTCCATGACCCGCTTGGGGCGGGAGGCAGGTCTTCCCGGCCGCCTCCCTCCCTCCCTCCTTCCTTCCTTTCTCCCCTCCGCCCCTTCCACCCTCTCTCTGCCTCCGCTGCGCCCTCAGCCGCTCACTGCAGGGACGCAGCAGGGACGCAACACAGCGCTCTGTCCCAGTGTCCCTCCGCCAGGACAAAAAAAAAGAGGAGCAGCAGGCAATTGGAGGCTGCAGGCCTCCGCCCGCTCTTGCCCCCAGCCATTCCCCAGGTCGCGGAGTGCTCCTGCTGCAGGCCCAGATCGCCTCCAGGGATGGCAGGCACTCCAAAGCCGCCACTCCTCCAGCCTGTCTGCCAACACAGGCCCCACAGAGCCCGCAATGGGATGGCGACAGCGGCACCTCTTCCTCTTGGCCCTGCCCCCGACGCCCTTCTCCCCGGGTGGACAGAAGCGGCTGCCAGGCCGGATCCGACCCGCGGGCCGGAGGCTGCCCACCCCTGGCCTACGGTATACAGAAATGTTTCTGTTTTAATATTGCGAAGCAGGCCAATACAGATACATGACTAGGGGGTAAAATTGCTTTGGGTCCCATTAGGGAGAAAAGCAGGATATAAATAAAGATTTTTTTATTATTATTATATAAATATAATAAATTATATTATAACATACAGTATGTCATATAATAATATAGTAATTAGAATATAATAATGTAATTAAGGTTTCCTCTTGACATTAAGTCTAGTCATGTCCAACTCTGGGGAGGGGGTGCTCATCTCCATTTCAAAGCCGAGACATCTCCAAAGTCATGTGGCCAGCATGACTGCATGAAGCGCCGATACTTTCCCGCTGGAGCAGTACCTATTGATCTACTCGTATTTGCATGTTTTCGAACTGCTAAGTTAGCAAAAGCTGGGGCTAACAGTGGGAGCTCACCCCGCTCCCCAGATTCAAATCGCCAACCTTTCGGTCAGCAAGTTCAGCAGCTCAGCGGTTTAATCCACTATGCTACCGGGGAATCTCAATAACATATATAATATAATTAAAATAAAAGAATAATTATAATATAACATCTTAATATAATAATATATAGTATTATAATATATTTTGTAACATACACACATATAAATATAATATATTCCATTGTAATATAAGAATATAATAATTAAATTATAACATATTTATTTACATAATTTATATTCCGCCCTTCTCACCCCGTAGGGGACTCAGGACGGATCACAATGCACATATACAGGCAAACATTCAATGCCATAGACATACAACATATATAGACAGACGACAAGCTACACAATTGGTCGAGAGCTCACCCCGACCCGGGCAGGCCTCGAACTCATGACCTTCAGGTCAGTAGAGATCTTATGCAGCCAGGCATGTAGCCAGGGGGAGGGCTAAGGGGGCTTCAGGGCCCCCCCCCCAAATTCTCAGGGTTGTCCGCGAGAAGGCCTTACTGGTACATTATTTAAACTGTTATGTTTATTCTTATCATGATCTGATCACCATGCTCATTATATCCCACATTAATGGGGCTATTGGGATAACAATACAAAAGGTTTGCTAGGGTAGACCCTCTTTCACCCAGTCTCAGCCACCACCACCCCCACCCCCCAACCAAAATCCTGGCTACGACCCTGTATGCAGCTGACTCCCAGCCAGATGCGTCACATTACTCTATTACAATACTAGCTTGGGGACCTGGCAGTGCCTGGGTTTTTAGAGAAACATATTAGTTGGTGTGTAGTAGTTATTGATGTGGCTCACAGTGGTGTCAGGAAGTTAGTGAAGGTACTGCGAGTCCCATCGTCCATGGTCCAACATCCTCCAAACAGCACCAGGACGTAGAGTGGGTCATGGAGGCTCTGTCTGGCAAGTGTGGCCTTGATCCCTCATTATAGAGAGTTGCGGTGGTATCCTGAAATTACTGAAGGTACTGCAAGTCCCATCATCTGTGGTCCACCCACCTCCAAACAGCACATAATTATAATGTAAGAATATCACTATAATATAACATATTAATATAATAATATATAGTAATATAATACACATATACAAATGTAATATATTCTATTATAACATATGTAATATAGTAATATATTATATATTACTATGGACTGTGATTTCAGGATGATGTGCTTTGTTTTTAACTGCTTATTTAAATGTATTTAAATGCACAGTGTATTTTGTATGATTTTTTTAAATGTCTTAATGCGGCATTGAATTATTGCCAATTTAGAAGCCAGCCTGAGTCCCTTTCAGGGTTGATATAGAGTAGAGGAAACTACAGTAAATAAATAATAGAAACCCTAAAGCACAAAGGAGTGTGTTTTGCTGCTTCCCTCTGTGTGTTTAAGGCTGTTTTCTTTCTTTCCAGGACTCAACATACTTTGAAGACATCCCTTACTGAATAATAACTTTCTTTTTTCAAGTGGCAAGCTCAGGTTGCCTCAATCCCAGGTACGAGGCGTCCTGAAGCGTGCCATACTAGTGAACAAAGAAGCCTGTAATTCCAGCAAGGCGTGACATCACGAGGTTAAGCATGGTGCCTCGGCCGCAAGTGGAAGTTCACCAGGAAGAGGAAGAAAAGAGGAGGGGGGGGGAGAAAAGGGACTTCCTGCAAAGTTGCTACAGAACTTTCCTGGCTTGACCACTGGCAGAAGGCGGCTCTCCCTTCCAAAAATAATGGTTAAAGGACACTTCTCTTTCCCCTGCCCCCTCCCATTCTTTAAAGCAGTGTTTCCCAACCTTTTTTGAGCTGCGGCACACTTTTAACATTAAAAAAATCCGGGGGCACACCACCAACCAAAATGACACTGTAACACAGTAAAGAACGGCTGGGGATGGTGAGCTGCTGGGAGCAGCTGCTGGGAGTGCCGAAGCCAGGGAGGAGCCAGGCCACACCAAGCCCCGCCCCTCCCCTGGCTTCAGTTCTCCACAGCTTTGCCAGCTTTGAGGGGGGGCAGTGCCAAGCCAGCATTGTGCTGGCTCTGCCACCGCTGGCTTGGCACTGCCCTCAAGGCTGGTGAAGCTGTGGGAGTGCTGAAGCTGGGTTAGGGGGTGGAGCCAGGCTGCGCCATGCCCCGCCCCCTCCCCCCCCCGGCTTCAGTTCTCCCACAGCTTCACCAGCTTTGAGGGGGCAAGCCAGCATTGTGCTGGCTCTGCCATCACTGGCTTGGCACTGCCCCCTCAAGGCTGGCGAAGCTGTGGGAGAACTGAAGCCGGGGGGAGGGGGCGGAGCCAGGCTGCGTCATACCCCCCTCCCCCCGGCTTCAGCTCTCTCACAGAGGAGGAGGAGCATGAGTGGCGGACAGGCTTCAGTAGGCGGGGCTCCTCCTCCATGCGGCTTCAACAAGCAAGGGGCGAGAGTCATGGCGGGAGTCATGGCAGATTGGAGGCTGGTTGGGGAAATGGCCGAAGGAGGCGGTGCCCCGGTCCCTTCTTCTTTTTCTTCGCCGCCGCCTGTCCCTTCCTCCTCCTCTCCCAAGCAGCAGGAGTTCGGCAGGAGGAGGGGGGGAGGAAGGGGGGCAGAGAGCTTTTCTCGCGGCACACCTGATGATCACTCACGGCACACTAGTGTGCCACGGCACACTGGTTGAGAAACACTGCTTTAAAGAGCCAATGGCTATTTGCAACAGTCACACTTGCCCCAAGCAGACAAAGGATTCCCCCAGGCAGCAACCAGCCAGGCTTTGAAGCTGCAAGGCCATTCAATGCTAATCAAGGTGGCCAATTGCAACATTCACACGTACCCCAAGCAGACAGGAGTTATTTCTCCCACCCTGGACATTCCACAGCTATATAAACCCCACTTGCCTAGTTTTCAACAGACCTCACCACCTCTGAGGATGCTTGCCAGAGATGTGGGCAAAACATCAGAAGAGAATGCTTCTGTAACATGGCCACACAGCCCAGAAAACTCACAGCAACCTAATGAATATTATACTTCTCTGCGCCCTTGAATTTTCCTCCTTTCCTTCCTGCTGTGCATCTGAACTTAAGGATTCCCCCAGGCAGGAAGCAGCCAGGCTTTGAAGCTGCAAGGCCATTCACACTTGCCTCAAGCAGACAACAGTTCTCTCTCCCATCCTGGAGGTTCCAGATATATATATCAATCTCACTTGCCTAGTTTCCAACAGATCTCACAACCTCTGAGGATGCCTGCCAAGCATGTGGGTGAAATGTCAGGAGGGAATGCTTCTGGAACATGGCCATACAGCCCGGAAAACTCAAAACTACCCAGTTTGCCCAAAAGGGTGCATCATTGACATTAATAGAAGTCACGCATCGTTACTGGCACATATAGTGATAGAAGTCATATATGTGAAAATTATAAATTGTACAACAAGACTGATGTTGCTGGGAAAAAAGTAATAAATATATAGAGTATTTAAAAAATAATAACACTATGTAATAAAATTTGAAAAATTCTGTTCCTGATTTGGAAGTGTTATTTCCTGTGGAATTGTGTGGTCCTAACTTTAAAAGTAGTTGTGTTGTCGAAGGCTTTTATGGCCAAAATCACTGGGTTGCTGTGAGTTTTCCAGGCTGTATGGCTGTGTTCCAGAAGCATTCTCTCCTGACGTTTCGCCCACATCTATGGCAGGCATCGTCAGAGGTCGTGAGGCTTCCTGCCATAGATGTGGGCGAAACATCAGGAGAGAATGCTTCTGGAACATGGCCATACAGCCCGAAAAACTCACAGCAACCCTTTGAAAGTAGCTGTTCTACTCCAGAAACTAGGCCACAAACTATGTTGAATTGGTGGACACTCTCAGGCTCCTTCCACACAGCTGAACCAAATCCCACATTATCTGCTTTGAACTGGAATATAGGGCAGTGTGGACTCAAATATTCCAGTTCAAAGCGGATAATGTGGGTTATTCTGCTTTAATAGTGAAGAGAGGGGACCCAGGAAGATAATTCCATCTTATCGCCTGTATTATGCTAATAATATAATGTGTGTGTGTGTGTGTATATATATATATATATATATATATATTTATTTATTTATTTATAATATTACAATGTAATACAATATGATACTAATAATATATATTATAATTATATACTATATGTAATATTACTAATAATATTACAGTACAATATAGTAATATATAATACTGATATTGTGCTATGCTAATAATATACATTGTACGACGAATAGACGACATACAATGTATATTATTAGCATAGCACAATATCAGTATTATATATTACTATATTGTACTGTAATATTATTAGTAATATTACATATAATATATAATTATATAATTTGATAT
>JARBWK010000010.1:105986268-106006268 GCA_030556195.1 Anolis apletophallus | reverse complement strand
AGGACAGCCAGCATATACAAGTTGGAGAGAGAGAGAGAGAGAGAGGTGGAGGAGGACCCCCAACGCCATCCAGTCCAGCCCCTTCTGCCATGCAGGAGACACCATCAAAACCATCCCTACAGGTGGCCATCCAGCTCGCCTCCAGAAAAGGACAGCCAGCATATACAAGTTGGAGAGAGAGAGAGAGAGAGAGAGAGTTGGAGGAGGACCCCAAAGGCCATCCAGTCCAGCCCCCCTTCTGCCATGCAGGGAGACACCACCAAAACCATCCCTACAGGTGGCCATCCAGCTCGCCTCCAGAAAAGGACAGCCAGCATATACAAGTTGGAGAGAGAGAGAGAGAGAGAGAGAGAGTTGGAGGAGGACCCCAAAGGCCATCCAGTCCAGCCCCCCTTCTGCCATGCAGGGAGACACCATCAAAACCATCCCTACAGGTGGCCATCCAGCTCGCCTCCAGAAAAGGACAGCCAGCATATACAAGTTGGAGAGAGAGAGAGAGAGAGAGAGAGAGAGAGAGAGAGTTGGAGGAGGACCCCAAAGGCCATCCAGTCCAGCCCCCCTTCTGCCATGCAGGGAGACACCATCAAAACCATCCCTACAGGTGGCCATCCAGCTCGCCTCCAGAAAAGGACAGCCAGCATATACAAGTTGGAGAGAGAGAGAGAGAGAGAGAGAGAGAGAGAGAGAGAGAGAGTTGGAGGAGGACCCCAAAGGCCATCCAGTCCAGCCCCCCTTCTACCATGCAGGGAGACACCTTCAAACCCCTATAGACAAGGAAAACCAGAATATCCCAAATTGAAAGAATACACACACACACACACACATACATTCGGAGTTAGAAAAGGACCCCAAAGGCCATCCAGTCCACACACACACCCCAATGCCAGCATATCTCAATGTGTGTGTGTGTATGTGTATACACAAACACCTCCTGGTTCACTCCTGATACAATAAAAATATCTTGACAGATGGCCATCCAGCCAGCATATCCCACTTTGATCAGTTCTTACCATCTGGAAATTCTTCCTAATGTTTTTGATGGAATCTCTTTTTCCTGCCGTTTGAATCCATGGCTCCATTGTGTCCCTTGTCTCTAAACATACTTGGACTAGATGGCCCTTGGGAATCTCTTCAAACTTTTATAATTCTCAGCTTGGCCCCCTCCTCCATATGACATCTTTCCAAATATTGGCTTTGCAACAACAACAACAACAAGGATTCAGTTTAGGTATACCAAAAGAAACCCTTCCCGTACCAAGGGATTTTGTTACACTATGTCAGTGTTTCCCAACCTTTTTTGAGCCGCGGCACACTTTTTACATTTGCAAAATCCTGGGGCACACCACCAACCAAAATGACACAAAATGACACTCTAACACAGTAATACATATAGTTAATATGTTTTTAAATGTATTTATACACTCATTGTGAAACCTGGGCCTGTTTCAATGAACTCCACATAGATATCCTGACAGGAAGGCAGAAAGACACAAACTTCCCACACAGAACTCCCATAACCAAGAGAAAATGCTATAAGAGTTTGGTGGGCATTGACCTTGAGTTTTGGAGTTGTAGTTCACCTATATCCAGAGAGCACTGGACTCAAACAATGTTGGATCAGGACCAAACTTGGCATGAATACTCAATATGCCCAAATATGAACGTAGATGAGTTCAGAGGAAATAGACCTTGACATTTGGGAGTTGTAGTTGCTGGGATTTATAGGTCCCCTACAATCAAAGAGCATTCTGAACCCCACCAAACTTCCCACACAGAACCCCCAGGAGGCAAGAGGAGGTCTCTACTTGGGGAAAGGAAGGCGGACCTTCCCAATGCACGGAGAGGGAGAGACCAAGTAGACAATGGGTGGGGAGGGGGGGTGTGTGTTTGTAATTTTGTGCCTTTATCGAGGTAGGTTTCTTAGGGTTTTTATACTTCAACACACTAGACTCTTCTCTCCCCCCCCCCCTCCCTTCCTGGAGGTTCCAATTTCCCATGGCACACCTGATGATTGCTCACGGCACACTAGTGTGCCCCGACACACTGGTTGGGAAACACTGCACTATGTAACAAAATCTGGAAGAAAAAAATTATGTTCCTAGTTTGAAAGTGTTGTTTCCTGTTTAATTGTGCAGTACTGACTTTGAAAATGGTTATTATAAGTCCAAAAACTTTGTTTTTGTCGCTGCCACAAACTATGTTGAATCGGTTGAGACTCTCTGAGATATTCACTGCACAACTATAGCAAAATGGGCCGCAGGATGTCCCGCAAAAACAAAGTTTTTTGCAGTTTGGCCATTTTTTCCCATGTTTTTGTGATAGAACCAATTAGGAAATGACATTTATCACCCTGGAACAAAAATTGTGTAATCCGACAGAGCAGATCTCCTTTTCTTCCCTTAAACACAGTTTCTGCGCGCACACAAAAGTAATTCTTTGCGGCCGCAATGTGCAATGCCTTCCCTTCCTGTCTGGATATTTACTTACCTGGAGTGAGTGGGAGGCTAAAAGGCGCCTTGCTCTGCACTGGGGAGCTTGCTAGGCAGGCTTACCAGGAAGCAAATGCTTTTCTTGTGCCCTCACATGCCTCATGCCGGGAGACAAAGCTAAGCTCTCCAGGCTTGCCAGCCAAAGCACAGGTGATCTCTGTACTCTCCTCCATGTGGCTTTCGGATCCAGCTCATTTCAGCTGAGTTTAAAGTCAAGCTGTGTATATATACTGACACACACACACACAAAGTCACCTGTTTTTTTTTAAAACAGCTGGACCTCATGCATGTGTGGAACTCACTGGAGTTTGCTCTGAAGTCACTTGCAAAACCGCCTTCGCGTATTCCTTGCTAAGAAGACCCTATAACAGTGTTTCTCAACCTGGGGGTCGGGACCCCTGGGGGGTTGCGAGAGGGTGTCAGAGGGGTTGCCAAAGACCATCAGAAAACTCATTATTTTCTGTTGGTTATGGGGGTTCTGTGTGGGAAGTTAGGCCCAATTCCATTGTTGCTGGGGTTCAGAATGCTCTTTGGGTGTAGGTGAACTATAAATCCCAGCAACTACAACTCCCAAGTGTCAAGTCTATTTTCCCCAAACTCCCACTAGTGTTCACATTTGGACATATTGAGTCTTCGTGCCAAGTTTGGTCCAGATCCATCATTGTTTGAGTCCACAGTGCTCTCTTGATGTAGATGAACTACAATTCCAAAACTCAAGGTCAATGGCCACCTAACCCTTCCAGTATTTTCTGTTGGTCATGGGAGTTCTGTGTGCCAAGTTTTGGGTCAATTCCATCGCTGGTGGAGTTCTGAATGCTCTTTGATTGTAGGTTAACGGTAAATCCCAGCAACTACAATTCCCAAATAACAAAATCAATCCACACCCCCCCCCAATGCCCCCCCCCCCAGTATTCAAATTTGGGCGTATTGGGTGTTTGTGCCAAATTTGGTTCAGTCAATGAAATGCATCCTATCAGGTATTTACATTACGATTCATAACCGTAGCAAAATTACAGTTATGAAGTAGCAACAAAAATAATTTTATGGTTGGGGGGTCACCACAACATGAAGAACTTTATTAAGGGGTCGCGGCATTGGGAAGGTTGAGAATCACTGCCCTATAACAACAGGGGTCGGGAACCTTTTTGACTCAGAGAGCCATAAAAGCAAAATATTTTGGGCCCTCCGGAGGCTTTGGACTCCCAACTCCCATGATTCCTAACAGCCGGAATTGTGGGAGTTGAAGTCCAAAATACCTGGGGGCCCCAAGTTTGCCCAGGCCTGATATCTAACTATGTTGCAATACAGCGAAAGGGGGAGAAAGGGAGGAAAAAAACGCCGCTCTGCCTTTCAGACCGCGACGGGAGCTTGTGGAAGCGTCACCGACCTGTGAGGGAGTGAAGGGCCTGGCCCGCCTCCCGCCCCGCTCGCTCACCTTACCGGCGATTTGCTCGCTCACCTTGCCAGAAGACTAGCCCAGCCTCACGATACCCAGTTTGGAGGAGGAGGAGGCGGGGGCCTCTCCTCTCACAAAACGTGAGCTCGGGGGCGAGGGTGGCTGTGTGGCGGCGCGTCCCAACTCGCCCCCTCGCGTGAGAGAGGGCAAGAGGCGACGGAGGCAGGGCAGCAGCACCATGCAGCAGCAATGCCGCCGCTGCCGCCTTCTCTGCTCGCAGCACACGCAGCTGAGAGCCGCCAGGGAGAGCTTTGCGCTGGCCCTGCCTCCAGCTGAGCTGCGCACGCGGAATTTGAGGAAGGAGAGCGAAGGCTGCGCGCGCAGCTCAGCTGGAGGCAAGGCCAGTGCCAAGCACTCCATGCCGACTCTCAACTGCACACGCGGCCTTCGCCCTCCTTCGCCTCAAATTCCGCGCGCACAGCTGAGAGCCTGGATGCAGAGCTTGGTGCTAGCCCTGCCTCCAGCTGAGCTGCGCACGTGGAATTTGGGGCAAAGGAGGGCGAAGGCCGTGCGCACAGCTCAGCTGGAGGCTGGGCCAGCGCCAAGCTCTCCATACTGGCTCTCAGCTACATGCGCCGCCTGCGTGCATGGAATTTAGAGCGAAGGAGGGAGAAGGCGGCATGCGCAGCTGAGCCAGAAAAAAAATCATCGAAAGAGCCAGATATGGCTCGCGAGCCATAGGTTCCGACCCCTGCCCAATAAAGGTCATGGGATTGCTATAAACCAGGGCTGTCCAACTTCTACCGGGTCCAGGGCCGGAATAGAGGTCACTGATGACCTCGGGGGCCGCTCGGACCCACCCCAGGCCCTGCCCCCAGGCCCCGTCCCCCAGCCCAGGCCCCGCCCTCTCCTAAAGGTGTCATTCTCCCGGGCAGCGCGTCACAGGCCTGGCGTAACGCGCTGCCCTTGGCACCGCCTCCTCCTCCTTTACGGCGCCCCCCCCCCGCCCTTCCTAAGTGTCCGATGTGTGATCCAATACAAAAGCCAGCATAGTGCTCTTGTTTGCTGTGTACTAATCTTGATGTGAATAAAAATAATAACAATAATAATGGAGCACAATTCTCCTGACTTCACAATGGTGGAAAAAAACCAAGTATGGATCATAGATGTTGCAATCCAATATGACAACAGGATTGACGAAAAGCTGACATGATATGAGGTTTAAAGATCAAAGTGTAAAAACTGTGGCAAAAAGCCAGTCAAGGTGGTCCCAGTGGTGATCGGCACACTGGGTACAGTGCCTAAAGACCTTGGCCTACACTTAAACACAATTGGCGTCTGACAAAATTGATACCTGTCAGCTGCAAAAGGCCACCCTACTTGGATATGCATGCATTATTCGCCGATACATCACACAGTCCTAGACACTTGGGAAGGGTCCAACGTGTAATCCAATACAACAGTCAGCCTATTGCTCATTTGCTGTATACTAATGTTGTGTTTCAAATAATAATAATAATGATGCGGATAATGTGTTTATTCCCCACATCTCTTTGGGTCAGGATTGGGTACAAAAGGGTTACAATATTGAGGCCCCTTCTACACTGCCTTATAAAATCCAGATTATCCACTTTGAACTGGATTATATGGCAGCGTAGACTCATATAATCCAGTTCAAAGCAGATAATATGAATTATTTGCTTTGTAATTCCGGATTACACGGCAATGTATAAGGGGCCTAAGAGCTTTCTTTCACACGCTTTTATGGAAGTTTCGTATCTGGCTTTCCGCAATTGGAGCCTAGCTTGAGCCACATTAAAAATTCAGTGTAGATAACTGCCAAGGGCTGCAATTTGAGGTAGGTTTGCATGTGTGCCTTCAAGTCGCCTGTTGGTTTATAGCAGGGCTGTCCAACTGGCGGCCCTGGGGCCAAATCCGGCCCCCCAGCCTGTTGGGCACGGCCCCAGCTATGCCCCCAGCCGCCATTTTTAAATTTTTAAAAAAATTCTAAATTTTTTTAAAAAATGGCGGCCGGGAGGGGGAGGCGGGACAGGGAGGAGGAAGAGAGCTCAGCTCCTCCTCCTGCACCGCCTCCTCGTCCTCTCCACGCCGAAAGGGAGGAGTAGGGCGGCGGGCAGCGTCACGCCAGGCCTGTGACGCTGCCTTGGCGCTGCCTTCTGCCCTTTTTCGGCGTGGAGAGAGGGACGGAGGGCCGCCGAAAAAGGGCAGAAGGCGGCGCCAAGGGCAGCGCGTCACAGGCCTGGCGTGACGCGCTGCCCTTGCCGCCTACTCCTCCCTTCGGCGTGGAGAGAGGGATGACGGGGCGGTGCAGGAGGAGGAGCTAGCTCTTCCTCCCTCCCTGTCCCGCCTCCCCCTCCCCGGCCGCCATATTTTTTAAAAAAATTTAGAATTTTTAAAAAATTTAAAAATGGCGGCTGGGGGCATAGCTGGGGCCGTGCCCAACAGGCTGGGGGGGCCGGATTTGCCTCAGGGCCGCCAGTGCTATAAACCAACAGGCGACTTGAAGGCACACATGCAAACCTACCTCAAATTGCAGCCCTTGGCAGTTATCTACACTGAATTTTTAATGTGGCTCAAAGCTAGGCTCCAATTGCGGAAGCCAGATACGAAACTTCCATAAAAGCGTGTGAAAGAAAGCTCTTAGGCCCCTTATACATTGCCGTGTAATCCGGAATTACAAAGCAAATAATTCATATTATCTGCTTTGAACTGGATTATATGAGTCTACGCTGCCATATAATCCAGTTCAAAGTGGATAATCTGGATTTTATAAGGCAGTGTAGAAGGGGCCTCAATATTGTAACCCTTTTGTACCCCAACTTGACCCAAAGAGATGTGGGGAATAAACACATTATCCGCATCATTATTATTTGAAACACAACATTAGTATACAGCAAATGAGCAATAGGCTGACTGTTGTATTGGATTACACGTTGGACCCTTCCCAAGTGTCTAGGACTGTGTGATGTATCGGCGAATAATGCATGCATATCCAAGTAGGGTGGCCTTTGGCAGCTGACAGATGGCAATTTTGTCAGACGCCAATTGTGTTTAAGTGTAGGCCAAGGTCTTTAGGCACTGCACCCAGTGTGCCGATCACCACTGGGACCACCTTTACTGGCTTTTGCCACAGTTTTTACACTTTGATCTTTAAATCCTCATATCATGTCAGCTTTTCGTCAATCCTGTTGTCATATTGGATTGCAACATCTATGATCCATACTTGGTTTTTTCCACCATTGTGAGGTCAGGAGAATTGTGCTCCATTATTATTGTTATTATTTTTATTCACATCAAGATTAGTACACAGCAAACAAGAGCACTATGCTGGCTTTTGTATTGGATCACACATCGGACACTTCCATCATCATCATCATGTTTTGTGGTTTGTGTAATCCACAACTGGGCCCAGGATTTCCCATATAATCGTGTGCACAGTGAAACCACTTCCTTCAATACCAGTTTGAAACTGCCTTAAATGGGCAAAGAGCTACATCAACTCTCCTTGTGGAGAGAAAAAGAAGAGTATAAATGAACATAATAATAATAACAACAACAACATTTTTTTGTGTCAGGAGTGACATGAGAAACTGCAAGAATTGGCCGTCTGCAAGGACATTGCCCAGGGGACACCCAGATGTTTTTGATGTTTTACCATCCTTGTCCCTGCATAGGGAGCTGAAGCTGACAGAGGGAGCTCATCAGTGCTCTCCCTGGATTCGAAACTCCGATCTGTTGGTCTTCAGTCCTGCTAGCACAAGGGTTTAACCCATTGTGCCACCAGGCGCTCCTATAATAACAATAATAATCATAATGTAGATGGGACCATGGTTAGTCCAGTGTCCTCCAGGCACCAGATCCAGTGTGATTTTCAAAGCTAAGCTGGGTCAGTCCTGGTTAGCACTTGGATGAGAGACCACCAACGCACAGTGCTGGGGAAATGAACTGGCATGGCAAAACTTCATCTGACTAAAGATTCAAAGGCACATGCACAAATACAAGAGAATTATGGTCCATATACCTCCTTTCCCCTAATCCAACATACTCACCGGGAATGTGGCGCAGCTGGCTGGGAGTCAGCTGCATAAGGTCTCTACTGACCAGAAGGTCATGAGTTCGAAGCCTGCCCGGGTCAGGCTGAGCTCTCGACCAATTTGTGTAGCTTGTTGTCGGCCTTTGCAACCCGGAAGACAGTTGCATCTGTCAAGTAGCAAACTTAGGTACCACTTTGTGGGGAGGCGAATTTAACTGATTTACGAGGCCATAAAATCTCCAGGAAGTATGCACAAGAATGAAGGAATGCGACAGCTCCCCCTGGTGGCCAGAAGCTGGAATGTTAAATTGCCTCTGTGTGTCTGTCTATATATATTGTGTGTCTATGGCATTGAATGTTTGCCTGTATATGTACATTGTCATCCGACCTGAGCCCCCTGCGGGGTGAGAAGGCCGGAATATAAATGATGTAAATAAATAAATAAATAAATAAATAAATAAATAAATAAATATGCAGACAATAATATCTCTCCATTCATTAAAGTCAGACTTTTTTCCAATTATGTGGATACAGGATCGGAGCCTCGGAATGATACAACTGAGGCCCGCTTCCACACAGCTGAATAAAATCCCAGATCCGCTTTGAACTGGGATATATGGCAGTGTGGATTCAGATAACCCAGTTCAAAGCAGATGGCTGTGTGGAAGGGCTCTTAGCGGATATACGGTATCTTTCTCCCTAGTGATGTGGCCTACAGCCACAGGCTGATAAAAGCTTCCTTTTAAAGCAAGAGGGGAATAATGTACTTAAATACAGCCGAGATCCAGCTCGGGGAAAAAAGGTGTGTGGGAATAAGCACCATGGATTTCAGGGATATTCCTGGATTGTGTGTGTGATACTTCCAAATAACATGCTTAAGGCCACCCAAGAAGTGGTCGTCCCTTTTGAAATAGTCAAACCAATGCTTTTGAGGAGACAGGTTTGCAAGAGAAGGTGGCCCCTTCTACGCTGCTATATAATCTGCTTTGAACTGGATTGTGAGTCCACACTGCCATATGATCCAGTTCAAAGCAGATAATCTGGATTTTATACGGCAGTGTAGAAGGGGCCTGTGCTTCTACCGTGTTTCCCCGAAAGTATGACACCCCCGATTGTAAGACGTATCGGGGGTGTCAGGGGGGTCGGCTAATGTAAGCCGAATGTAAGTACCTGGTGACGCCCCGGGTCCATTGCCGCGCACACCCCGGCGCACCTTTCTGCTAGGCCTCTCAAGGAAGGGGGGAAGTCCCAGAGGCGTGGCTAAGCGGCGCTGCGCAGAGTGATGCGTCGCAGCCACACCTCTGGGACTCTTCCTCCCTCCCTTTTGTCCAACGAAGGGAGGGGAAGAGTCCCAGAGGCGGTGGCGGGCGACGGTCACTCTGACGCAGCGCTTAGCCACGCCTCTGGGGCCCCTCCCTTTGTCCAACGAAGGGAGGGGAAGAGTCCCAGAGGCGGCTGGCTGGCGACGCGTCACTCTGACGCAGCCGCTTAGCCACCTTCTGGGACTCTCCTCTTCCCTCCCTTTGTCCAACAAGGGAGGGGAAGAGTCCCAGAGGCGTGGCAGCGGCGACGCGTCACTCTGACGCATTGCAGCCACGCCTCTGGGAACTCCTCTTCCTCCCTTTGTCCAACGAGAGGAGGGGAAGAGTCCAGAGGCGTGGCTGGCTGCGGCGGCGTCACTCTGACGCAGCGCCGGCAGCCACGCCTGGGACTCTTCCTCTTCCCTCCCTTTTGTCCAACGCAGGGAGGGGGAAGAGTCCCAGAGGCGTGGCTGGCGGCTGCGGCCACTCTTAGGCCTCTCCTTCCTCCTTTGTCCAAGGAAGGGAGGGGGAAGAGTCCCAGAGGCGTGGCTAAGCGGCGCTGCGTCAGAGTGACGCAGCGCCGCTTAGCCACGCCTCTGGGACTTTTCCTCTTCCTCCCTTTGTTCAACGAGGGAGGAAGAGTCCCAGAGGCGTGGCTAAGGGCGACGCGTCACTCTGACGCAGCACGGCTTTGCCACGCCTCTGGGACTCTTCTTCCCCTCCCTTCCTGGGGAGGCCTAGTAGAAAGGTGCGCCGCGGAGGTGTGCCGCGGGCCGATGGGCGGCGGCGGCGTGTTGGGCGGCGGCGTGGCGGCGGCGGCGGTGTGGCGACGGTGCGTTTTGTTTATATAAGACGACCCGAAAGTAAGACGAGGGGACTTTTCGGGGGGGAAAGAAAGTAAGACGCTGTCTTACTTTCGGGGAAACACGGGTAGCTTGGCCGCAGCTCTTGCTTTCTAACAGAATGTGTGTATGTACGAGGGGTTTTATTGCATTGTGAAAGTGTGTTGTGGCCTAGCTCCTGCTGTAGGGAACTTACAAGGCAGTAAACAAACAAACAAACAAACAACAGTGGGGTGCTGTGAGTTTTCTGTAGCCGCCCTGAGGAGTCATCGTCGTCCCCCGGGGGGGGGGGGTTGAGAAGGGTGGAGTAGAAATATAGTAAATAATTAAAGTAAATAAACGTATGGCCATGTTCCAGAGGCATTCTCTCCCGACGTTTTGCCCACATCTATGGCAGGCATCCTCAGAGGTTGTGAGCTCTGTTGCAAACTAGACAAGTGAGGCTTATATATCTGTGGAATGTCCTTGGTGGGAGTAAGAACTTTTGCCTGTTTGAGGCAAGTGTGAATATTGCAATTTGCCACCTTGATTAGCACTGAATGGCTTTGCAGCTTCAAAGCCTGGCTGTTTCCTGCCTGGGGATTCTTTGTTGGGAGGTGTTAGCTGGCCCTGATTGATTCATGTCTGGAATTCCCCTGTTTTTTTTTAAGTGTTGCTCTAATAACTACCATGTCAGACTAGCATGTGGGCAATTTCCACAAAAAGGAAGAAACCATGAAAATGAACAAAATCTGATTACCAGTATTTAAAAAAACTCTAAAATCAGGATGGTAAATAAAGAGCAACACTCAAAAAACAGGGGAATTCCAGACATAAAACAATCAAGGCCAGAGTGGCTGTGAGTTTTCCAGGCTGTACGGACATGTTCCAGAAGCATTATCTCCTGACGTGACCTCACAACCTCTGAGGATGTCTGCCATAGATGCAGACGAAACCTCGGGGGAGAATGCTTCTGGAACATGGTCGTACAGCTGGAAAACTCTCCTCTGCTTGAGAGTGTATTTCCTTCCTGTGCATCTTAATGCTAATCAAGTTGGCCAATGGCAACTCACAACAACCCAGTGATTCTGGCTGTGAAAGCCTTCGACAATAAATAAAGGCCAGCTAACACCTCCTAACAAAAGGATTCCCCAGACAGGAAGCAGCCAGACTTTGAAGCTGCAAGGCCATTAATATATTGTACAGTATATATATATATATATATATTATAATATTATCTATATTATATGTATATATATATATATACATATAATATAGATAATATTATAATGTAATACAATATAATACTAATAATAATATGATTTTATAATTATTTATTTTATATTACATGTAATATTACTAATAATATTACAGTATAATGTTATAGTACAATGTAATATATAATATTAATATTGTGCTTTGGCACTAATATAATATATTGTATTTACATTTTACTTGTAAGCCGCTCTGAGTCCCCTTTGAGGTGAGAAGGGCGGCATATAAATGTCATAAATAAATACATAAATAAATAAATAAATAAATAAATAAATAATCAAGGCCGTTAATGGCAACATTCACACCTGCCTCAAGCAGACTAGAGTTCTTTCTCCCACCAAGGACATTCAACAGACATATAAGCCTCACCTGCATAGTTTCCAACAGACCTCACAATGAATATGATGATACTTCTCTGCGATCTTGAATTTTCCTCTTTTCCTTCTTGTGCATCTTAACTTAGGATTCCCCCGGGGAGGAAGCAGCCAGGCTTTGAAACTGCAAGGCCATTCACGCTTGCCACAAGGAGACAAGAGTTCTTTCTCCCACCCTGGACACTATTCCACACAGGCATGTAGCCAGGGGGGGGGGCTAAGGGGGCTTCAGCCCCCCCCCCCCCGAAATTCTCAGGGTGGTCCGCGAAAAGGCCTTACTGGTACATTATTTAAACTGTTATGTTTATTCATATCATGATCTGATCACCATGCTCATTATATCCCACATTAATGGGGTTATTGGGATAACAATACAAAAGGTTTGCTAGGGTAGACCCTCTTCCACCCAGTCTCAGCCCCCCCCCCCGAACCAAACTCACCCCCCCCCCGAATCAAAATCCTGGCTACGGCCCTGATTCCACAGATACATAAACCTCAATTGCCTAGTTTCCAACAGGCCTCACAACCTCAGAGGGTGCCTGCCGTAGCTGTGGGCAAAACGTCAGGAGAGAATGCTTCTGGAACATGGCCAGACAGCCCAGAAAACTCACAGCAACCCGGTGATTCTGGCCATGAAAGCTTTTGACAAGACAAACAAACATACAAACAACCGAGAAGAGTTTGAGCAGCAAGCATTCAGATGTGAGCAAAAGGGGGATTCATATTTCCCTCTGGATCTCTCAGGGCCCTTCCACACAGCCCTATATCCCAGAATATAAAGACAGACAATCCCACATTATCTGTGTGTGGATGCAGATAACTAAGGGTCCTTCCACACAGCCATACAACCCAGGATACATCACACAGTCCTAGACACTTGGGAAGTGCCTGGTGTGTGATCAAATACAAAGGCCAGCATAGTGATCCTGTTTACTACTACTAATAATAATATGTGCTACGGCAGACCTCGAAGAAGAAGACGGCATATATATACACTATCGTACTGATGGCAGCTTGTTCAACTTAAGTCGTCTGAGGGCTCGCACTAAGACTCTAAACCAGTGCTGTCCAACTTCTGGCGGGTCCGGGGCCGGATAAGAGGTCACTGATGACCTGCGGGACCGCTCGGCCCCGCCCCCAGGCCCCGCCCCCAGCCCAGGCCCCGCCCCCTCCTAAAGCCCCCGAAAAGGAGGAGGGTAG
Organism: Anolis apletophallus; assembly: GCA_030556195.1. NCBI lineage: Eukaryota > Metazoa > Chordata > Lepidosauria > Squamata > Anolidae > Anolis > Anolis apletophallus. Next base: position 105,993,358 of record JARBWK010000010.1, on the reverse strand, counting down.
GCGGCGCCAAGAGCTGCGCGTCACAGGCCTGGCGTGACGCGCTGCTCTTGGCACCGCCACTCCTCCTTTGGTGCCCCCCCTTCCTAGGCCGGGAGCCGCCGAAAGGAGGAGTAGGCGGTGCCAAGAGCAGCGGCGATCACGCCAGGCCTGTGACGCGCTGCTCTTGGCGCCGCCTTCTGACCTTTTCGGCGGCCCCCGGCCTAGGAAGGAGGGGGCACCGAGAAAGGAGAGTAGGCGGTGCCAAGGGCAGCGCGTCACGCCAGGCCGGTGACGCGCTGCTCTTGGCGCCGCTTCTCCGGCGCCCCTCCCTTCCTAGGTAGAGAGGGGGGGCGCCGAAAAGGAGGAGCTAGCTCTCTGCCCCGCCTCCCCCGGCCGCCATTTTTAAAAAAATCGATTTTTTAAAAACAAAAAATTTAAAAATGGCGACTGAGGGCATAGGTGGGGCCGTGTCCAACAGGCTACGGGGCCGTATCCGGCCCCGGGGCCGCCAGTTGGACAGCCCTGCTCTAAACTATCTAGTCCGTGAGCAGCTTTTTGCCGACAATGCTGCCCTTGTCGCCCATTCAGAAGCAGCCCTGCAGCGCCTAACACCCTGCTTTGCAACAGCTGCAGAGCTGTTTGGGCTGGAAGTCAGCCTGAAGAAAACGGAAGTCCTCTACCAGCCCGCACCATAGGAAGAACACCATCATCCCCACGTCAGCATAGGCTAATCTGTGCTTAAGTCCATTCAGCAGTTCACCTACCTGGGAAGCAACATCTCTTCAGATGCCAAGATTGATAAAGAGATAGATCACAGATTAGCAAAGGCATATAGTGCATTTGGAAGGCTTCACAAAAGAGTCTGGAGCAACAAGCACCTGAGGCAAAGCACCAAAATCAGTGTGTACAGAGCTATCATACTGTCTATTCTCCTCTATGGGTCTGAAACATGGGTCACCTATCGCCAACACCTACGACTCCTCAAACGCTTTCATCAGCGCTGTCTTCGCACAATCCTAAATATACACTGGACCGACTATGTGACTAATGTTGCTGTCCTTGAGCAAGCAGGGATCACCAACATTGAGGCCATGCTATTGAAAGCACAGCTGCGCTAAGCAGGGCACGTCTCTGGGATGGAGGACCACTGCCTCCCAAAGATACTACTCTATGGTAAACTTGCCACGGGTCAGCGCAAGAGAGGCGCCCCAAAGAAGCGATATAAGGACTCCCTGAAACAACATCACAGGCTCGGGCAGATTGATCACCAACAATGGTCCACCCTGGCCTCACTTCGGGAGGCATGGAGACGAACTATCCACAATGCTGCGGCCTCTTTCGAGAAGACACGCCGAATGGGTCTCGAAGAGAAACGACAACGCAGAAAGAACTGCAACCTGGAAACAACATCACCCAAGGAGACTTTCTGCTGTGCTTTCTGCAACCAAACTTGCCTATCTCAGATTGGCCTTTTTAGTCATCAATGCGCTTGTAAAAAGCGTGGGATGAGTCCTTCCTAAGAATCTTCGTTTGCGAAGTAATGCCAAGAGAGATATGAGTCTTTATTGCCATATCATCCAGTTTAAATCAGATAATCAGTGTAGATGGAGCCATAGTCATACCCCAGTTAACTAAAACTCTGACAACGAAGTGTCTTTTTACAAATATGTTTATGTTTGCCCATTTTCCTCTTTTCTTCCTCATCCTCTTTCTGGAATTTGTTAGCAGCTTTGGCATTCTGAAGACGGGGAAGGACAGCTGGAGAAACACAGGCTTTGAATGTTGCGTTGCAGCAGTGTCTTTGCACAAGCAATGCTACGACTTTCTGCTGTGCTTTCTGCAACCAAACTTGCCTATCTCAGATTGGCCTTTTTAGTCACCAACGCGCTTGTAAAAAGCGTGAGACGAGTCCTTCCTAAGAATCTTTGTTCGCGAAGTAATGCCGAGAGAGAGAGAGAGAGAGAATCTTGTTGTGTATCTAATAATAATAATAATAATAATATACGGCAGTGTGGATTCAGATAACCCAGGGCCCTTCCACACCGCCATATAACCGAGAATATTAAGGCAAAAAATCCTACGATACCTGCTTTGAGCTGGGATATTTGAGTCCACACTGCCATATATTCCAGTTCAAAGCAAATAATGTGGGATTTTATTCAGCTGTGTGCAGGGGCGGTCCGTCCATGTAAGCAACCTACGCGGCCGCGTGGGCTGCTATCTTGGATGGGCGCCGCCACGCCAGCTGCACCGCCAGCCGCACCGCCCTAGCAAACCTCCCTGCTGCCTGCAGCAGCTTTTGAGCATGCGTGGAGATTTTCGTGCATGCCCAGAACCTCCGGAGCGCTCTCCCTTGCCCTGTGCAACACCCCGTGGGAGGGGCCGGCAGCAGGCACCAGGAAACGCTAGGAGAGGCTGAGGAAGGCCCCTCCTCACGCTTCCTGGTTTCCCCTGCCAGCCCCAACCACGGGGCGTTGCAGAGGGCGGGAGAGCGCTCTCCCTTGCCCTGTGCAACGCCCCGTGGGTGGGGCTGGCAGGGGAAACCAGGAAGCGCGAGGAGGGGCCTTCGAAGGCCTTCAAATTGCACAGGGCAAGGAGCGGCGGCGCGTGGGAGGAATGGAATGAGCGCGCGCAAGGTACCAAGAAAAAAAATTTGGGAAGGGGGTGTATCTGAGGGATCGTCTCACCCCATATTGCCCTCCGAGGTCACTACGGTCTGAGGACGCCAACTTCCTGGAAATACCATCAACAAAGTTGGCACACTGCACATCGACCCGCCGGAGGGCATTCTCCGTCATAGCCCCTACGCTGGGGAATGCCCTCCCGGCCGAAACCAGGGCCCTGAGGGACCTACTCCCGTTTAGACGGGCCTGTAAAACCCATCTGTTCAGGCAGGCCTTTGGAGAGTAGGCCCCACGTGTTCTAAGTACCATGTCGCTGCTCTACGCTGTTGCTCTATTTGCTTATTGCGCTGTTTTTTGCGCTGTTTGTTATTGTTTAACGGTTTTATGCTTTTAATCTTCTGTTTATTGTGCCTCTGGCTCTTGTGAGCCACCGCGAGCCCCTGGGAGTCGGCGGCATAGAAGCCTCAATAAATAATAAATAAATAATAATAAAAATAATGTTTGGGGGGACCGGGGGGGGGGGAATAATGTGTTTTTGGGGAGGGGGCGCCGAAATAATTTTCGCCTACTACTATGCAAAATTACCTTAGACCGCCCCTGGCTGTGTGGAAGGGGTTCCCAGTTCAAAACAGATATGGTGGGATTTTCTGCCTTGATATTCTACGCAGAAGCGTTTGCCTGGATGGCGGCGATCCAAATCTTCCTTAGGACTGCATGGCACGACACCACATGGCTTTGCGCAGGATTATTTCCCCCCCGGCCTGTGTGCACAGAGCAACAAAGGGACCGAAAGACCCCAACCGGCCCCCTCATCTCCGCATTTACATTCAGAAGCCAGGGATAGTTTCCATAGCCAATCTCCTGGACTTGCTTCTCCTGTTCAGTCCTCTTAGATCTCAATCCACCATGCTGCCAAAATGATCTGTACACTGCCTGGGACAATACATATAACAATGAGAGACATCTCTAAGCAGGCAGCAAAGTTCATGGGAGGGGGGGGAGATTGCATTTAGAGTCTACTTTTGGAGAAGGGAATAATAAAGGGAGAGTGAGTGGTCACATTTTGGGGGGGGGGGGGAAGCCACCCCCTGCCTCCTTTCAACCCTTCACTTCCTTTTGGCACAATGCAAACTGCTCAGCATGAAAAGGAAGCCAGGAAAGAGGGGAAAAAAGAGGGATTGCATGAAAAACATTAGGGTTTTTCCAGCTTTGGGGAAAGGGGGAAGGTTGGGGGGGGGGGAACCCCATAATTATATTATAACCATTAAATGCTGAAATCTATTTTTAAAATTTTAAAAATAAATAAAAATAATATTGTGATAGTTTTTGGAAACCTCTTTCTGTATCTCTGTAACCCCATTGCCTTGCCCCAGCTTTATTTCCTTAGGCAGATCCCCACAATCCTGCTTCCCCAAACTTCACATTCACTTTGCAAACAGATATTCCTGATGCAATGTTGTTGTTTTTTTAAAAATGTTTACTTTTTGCACAATATGTTCTTCCACAATCTCCCCCCCCCCCCTTCTCTCTCTAAAAAAAGCATTACAAAGGGAAAAAATATTATTAGGATGTCAATCAGGCAAGCAGGCAATGCAAATTAATTCGAATGCACAGAAACAATGGGTAGAAGAAAGCCTATACATGGCTCACGTTACCTGCTGGATCCCAGTCTCTCCTCCTTCTCTCCTGCCCTTTCTGCCATGGCAAGGTTTTGGCCATTGACTGGGGCTGCTGAGAGCGGCGCCTCGTTTCCATCACGCTCCCCCTAGTGGCCGATTGGGGCATTGCCTCTCTGCCAGCTGACCTGGAGCTGGCTAAACTGGAGCAGGGTGCATCTCTGCACTGTACAATTAATGCCATCTGACACTGCTTTCTTTAACTCAGTGTTTTTCAACCTTTTTTTTTTTTGGAGCTATGCCGTCACACCAGGTCTGTTTAAAATTAAAACTGGCAGATGTGTTGTCCTTTCTACCTGGTGTACTGCAGAGCGCTTGCTGAAAAAGCTAGGTGGTCTGACAACCCAAAAAACACTCCAAAATAAAGTTGAAAATCAAACAGTTTATTCAATAACAAAGTCTTTGCAGGACTTGGCGCAGCTTAATGGTTGCAAAAAAAACCAGACTGGAAATGCCTTTGGGTTGTTGCTCAAAAGATTCCCACTGCTTTCCTTTGGATGGCAGGAAACCCGATATTTCCCACCCTGGTCCTAGGTGTTTGGTTGAAGGAACCACTCCTTCCCCCCTCTAAACCTAAGACCAGTCCAAAGGTGACCTAAAGCTGGGCTGGTAACCAGATGTCTATCCTATACAGCATGCAAAGCCAGTCTCTGCAAGGTACCATAAACTCATCTGGTTCCAGCAGTCCCCCAGCTAATGGTCAAGCAAATAGCAATCAGCAGGTCGGCATGCAGGTCAGCATGCAGGTAAGCACCCAGGTAAGCACCCAGTACTTACGGTGACCCTTTCGGAGCCAATCCTGGCTGGCCAAAAACACATCTGAATTCCTTCCCTCTCTGAAAGGAACTGCAACACTTTCTAAAATGGAGGCCAATCCCCAGGAAGAAAAAGGGGTGGACACCAACTAAAAAGATACATTTGCAGAGCTTTAGGTGGCAAATTCTGCACCAGGCTGCAACCTGGCTAATAATTAACAGGCAAGGTGTCAGTGTGCCTGGAACAGTCCCAGGAAAGATGCAAAAGGAAAAATGCTGCCTTTTTAAAACCAAACTATGGGGCTATGCATATGAAACGTCTGGAGGACGGAACAGGCGCCGCGGCACATTTTTTACATTTACAAAATCCTGGGGGCACACCGCCGACCAAAATGACACAAAATGACACGGTAAAATGCCGGAAATAAATAAATAAATAAAATGACACTCTAACACGGTAATACATATAGTTAATATGTTTTTTTAATGTATTTATACACTCAGTGCGAAACCTGGGCCTGTTTCGATGAACACAACATAGATATCCTGGCAGGAATGGCGGAAAGACGCACACGAAGGTCTTGCTCAGAGGGGCTCAACTTACTGGAGGTGCCTGGCATTAAGGCAGTGTTTCTCAACCTGGGGGTCGGGACCCCCAGGGGGGTCACGAGAGAGTTTCAGAGGGGTCTCCAAAGACCATCAGAAAACATGTATTTCTGATGATCTTAGGAAGCCCTTTGGCAGAGAAAGTTGAAGCTCTCTCCGCTTTTCCTTCTCTTTCTTTTTGGAAACAGATTGTGAATTCTCCCACCTAAAGCTCTCCTCTATTGTGATTGGCAGGCCTCCCAGCCAAGGGGAGGGCTGATTCTGAGACTCCAAGCAGGGAGGGGAGAGCAGGCGTGCTTGGCGCATGGCAGCATGATGTGAATGTGTGGGTGAGGGAGAGTGTGTGAGGTGGGATGGAGGCTCATGCCAGCTAGTTCCTTCAAGGCATGAGGGTTCTGTGTAGGAAGTTTGACCCAATTCTATCATTGGTGGGGTGCAAAGGGCTCTTTGATTGTAGATGAACCATAAATCCCAGCAACTACAACTCCCAAATGTCAAGATCTATTTTCCCCAAACTCCACCAGTGTTCATATTTGGGTATATTGAGGATTCGCGGTCAAGTGTGGTCCAGATCCAACATTCTTGAGTCTCTAGTGCTCTCCGGATGTAGGTGAACTACAACTCCCAAACTCAAGGTCAATGCCCACCAAACCCTTCCAGTATTTGCTGTTGGTCATGGGAGTTTTGTGTTCCAAGTTTGGTTCAATTCCATTCTTGGTGAGTTCAGAATGCTATTTGATTGTAGGTGAACTATAAATCCCAGCAACTACAACTTCCAAAAGACAAAATCAAACCCCACCCCCACAGAAAAATACAGTTATAAAGTAGCAATGAAAATAATGTTAAGGTTAGGGGTCACCACAACATGAGGAACTGTATTAAGGGGTCGCAGCATTAGGAAGGTTGAGAAACACTGCATTAAGGTCTACAGGCTCTCTAGTACGCCAGAGGGCATTCACTGTGGCCGCGCCAACCTTGTGGAACACCCTCCCTGAGGAGATACGAGTCACCCGGGATTTGCTGCCATTCCGCAGAGCCGTCAAGACCTGGCTATTTAGACAGGCATTTGGCCCATAAGCAGTGCCTTTACCACCAGCGCCTGCTACGCCAGGATTTTAACTGGGGGTTTTATATTGGTTTTATTGTGTTTTATGAGTTTTACCTGCTGTTTTAATTCTGTAAACCACTCTGGGCGCCAGAGAGAGCGGTATATTAAGTTGAACTAATAAATAAATAAATAAATAAATAAATAAATAAATTTATAGTTAACGCACAATCAAAGAGCATCCTGAACTCTTGCAACAATGGAATTGAACCAAATTTGGCATATTGAACTCCTCATTACCAACAGAAAGTACTGAAAGAGTTTGCTTGGGAATTGACCTCGAGTTTGGAAGTTGTAGTTCACCTACACCCAGAGAGCACTGTGGACCCAAACAATGTTATATTA